>JAMQGT020007474.1:0-50000 GCA_024447675.2 Pterophyllum scalare | reverse complement strand
TGTGGCCACAATGTTCGTTTGCAGATTATAGGACGTGTGATTATTAGATGTGGCTGTTATCTTCTAAAATCTCCTATTGAACTGGGCCATTAAAAAGAGGCTATTTATTGAGTTAATTTATTTAAACATCAATAAAATGAAGTCAAATTATGCACCATTTAATGCAAAACTAGATGGATTTCACTTGCAATAAGTGCACATGTATATTAGGTCCTTGTGACTCATGTTAGTTGTATACCACAAACTATAAACATGTTATTCTAAGATGCTGTTTGAAGATTCCTTTACATTTGGTAGACAAATAGTTGCAAGGCAATAAGTGTCACATAGAAAACAACTTTAAAAAGATTATTTTTACATTAAATTCTGTTTATTGAATGTTTTAAAGATACATTAACAACAAAATGGTAGAATGCTTTGTAAGGCAAAAAAGTTTGTGACATCAGTAAAGTAGTGAGAAAACATCCTGCACTTGTACTTTCACAATATTATTTTAATATGATGAAATCCAGCATGTAATATATGAACTCCAGAAGTTCCCATGGCCTCCCCCATTTCTGCTGAAAAAGGTGAGTTCTTCCATTAATACAGTCTCAAGAGCAAGAATTCTAGTCCAGTCACCTTTCTTTCAGGCTCTTGGGACTACCATGACCTGGATGACTGAGTATCAAAGTCATGTTCCATTAACAGTGTCAAAGTTTTTCCATATTCACAAGCTCTGAGATCAGATATTTCCACATGTAAATAGAAACAGGATTATCTCAGACCCAGACATAGATGTTGACTGCTGAAACCTGTTGACCTACTACTGTACTAACACTTGAACCTGCTGCCCGCCCAGAATGTTTACATTTTCAAGCATTCCCGCTACCTGGTGCCTACAGTTTGGTGAGATTCCCATTCTGTACCTACTATTTATGTGGATATGTAGATATGATGCAAAATATTATATTGTAATTCTTTATACCTGTTACACATTGAAATTCTGGAAGGTAATAGCAAAATCTCATCCTACCCACCATTAACTATTACATATTTGAGCAAAGTACACCAGGATAGTCTTACCCAGGTTCAAGCCTAACATCTTAGAATAGAAATGGGATACAAAGTGGTTTTGTTGCTTAAGCTTTAAGAAAAAAACTGTCTATTTGATATAAGTCAGTTGAGATTTCTAGCAAGTTATTCTTCTTTATACAAAGCTTCTAATCTGTAAATATTTGTAGAAGTCTTTATTAGATATCGTACTTTCAGTGAGCTTTCAGTGAATCAAATGCTTTAAATTTCCCATTCTCCCAGAGGTCAACAATATCTGCTGTTTGCCAAAGCGTAAAGTTTGGTCCTGTTGCTTGTAATGAATCATTGCATACATTCTGATTGCAAGGTAGAATTATTGGTTCAGGAGCACTGAAATTAATCTTTAAAAAAGTTTTTGATTGCTCCATAGTAAAATATTTTTTTCAGTTGTGTGCTAAAAAGTTTTAGCACACAACTAAATTCTTAGCATTGATCATTTTTGAAATAAAATAAGCACATTTCTTCAGGTGGTTGACAATTTTGTGATAGCCTGCATGAATGATCAGTGCACATTTGCCGGAAGAAAAATGTATTTTTAGATTAAGAAACATTTGCACACAAGATATTATTTATTGCAAATTGGAAATATGTCTGTAAATCAGCTGACATATGGGATATCTACAAAACAAAGAGTTACCATTACTGTCATACATATTTTTGGAGTATTAATTGTCACTGCACAAGATTGAATCCTCTAGAGCCGTGGTTCCCAGAGTCAAGACTGCTTCAGCCCACTTAAAAACCAGAGAATCCCATGGGGCCCCCCAGGCGACCGATTGCGGGCCTGTGAAATTTTCTTGTCTAGAAGCCTGTCTTCACTGTCATCAAAATACAAGAGAAAGTGATGTATTTCCTTGAATATTTGATTTAAAAAACATAAACAACACAGGTTGTTGGCTATAAATTGCTAATACTACCCAGTCATATGTAAAGTGCTAATGCAAATATGTGACCCACTTGCCACTGGGACAAAATCTTCAATACAAGAGCAGTAAATTTAGGTCAGAGTAATGAGTAATATCACAAACTAACCACCTTCTATTACCAGTTTTAATTCACTTTTTATGTAATAAATACATTTATATCAATATGTAACTATGTATACTTGTGAGTAATTTCAAACTGAAATTCTGTTATTGCTGCGGCCCCCTGCAGTACCTTCGCAGGCCCACACTTTGGAAACCACTGCTAGAGCAGGCTAGAGTACCAGCACAAGAACGACACCCTGTGTACAGTTAACCGAACTACATCAGATTGAAATCTTTTCAGGAAATTACACTTCATTACGTCCATGTAAGTAAAGTTAACATACTAGTCTAACAGGTTTGCTATTATAATTCCATCTTTATTATGGTTATAATGTTCACTTTTTTGTTGAATCCATTTTAGAGAGATTTACTTTCAGAAGTGTGATCAGTTTGGATAAGGTGGTGTGTGCTGCTGAGGAACTGCTCCACCTCAATTAACAGGAACTGATCACTTTCATGATATGCTGTTTGTTGGTAAAATGAGATGGGGGGGGGGGATAAAAGCAAATCTAAAAGTCAAATAACTACAATTAATTCTAGACATGTATTCTGTGAATAACATTGAAGGAATGAAGTATTACTATCTTTAGGCAAAAGTGTCATATCAGCTTTATATTATTGGGTTAGTATAATAAACTCCTAAATGTGTCATATTTTATATAATGGTCATATGTTAATTCTGAAAAACTGGTCTTCATTGTAACCTTAATATCTTACTGATAATAAGTAGGATAGGACTGAAGAGGTTTAATCACAAAACTGAAGTACAAATTGGCACCTAACATTGTAGGCCTATAAAAATTCATTACATTAAGACATGTAGATTATTTTTTTGTATATATATAGTCTGCCTAAACTGATATAGAATATTCATTATACTTCTGACCTTTGACACCGGTGTGTTAACAGGGGCATTTGAAGGCAGCACCAATCTTTTGAAGGAGGCGGGATTATGTGTCGCTGCCACGAAAGGATCCAATCAGTGGCCAGCTTTTCACATAGTAACTCCAATCAGCGAATAGGGACTGGCTGATTGCGAAGGTAGTGGTCGTGGTGGTGTACTGGAAGAAGCAAGTGTTTCCTCTGGGCTTGCTTGCTGCAAGGTTTAGGAACAAGATTTTGCCGTATATCTGTCAAGTTAGGCGCCGAACGTACGTGCGTTTGATGCATTTGTTATGCATTATTTGGTTTCTGCATGTTAATTTAGCAAAACTACCTTGGGAGGTGGATCTAAATCTTTGAAAAGCATATTTGAGCATAATAGGGACACGAAATTACGATGCCATCCCCGATGGAGGGATCTTCCAGAGAAGGTGACCTGTTTACTGTGAAACACGAGCTGAAAAACGGTAAGTTAGCTGGTAGCCGGTGAAACTCAGTGCTTTGCATTTCATTTGGATTTATCTTTTGGAGACACGTGTCGGAGTGGGGAAAAATATTAGCTGGGCTAGCTTAGAGGAGCCAACTGTCACTGTCAGTGATTGTACGCGCTAACAGCAACGTTACTCAAGTTCAAACATGGCAGAGGAAGGCTAACATCCGACTGTCATTACTACTTTTAACGTCACCGCTAACTCACACAAACTAACGTTATCTAATCACGTTATTACGGTGAGCTAGCGGCTAACGTCTCTTATTAACCGAGCTCAACCCGGATAATAACATTAGCTTAAGCTAGTTGTTAACGTGTAACTATGTTAAAACAGAGCATCGCAGAAGATTTCATTAAGTTCATGCCATTACTAACGCCTTAACTTATTTTGCTGGGATTTCCTGTCGTTGCCTCTATCTCACTGTTATTGCTGTCACAGCTAACTTCGCTTCTGTCAAAGGAAAGCAGAGCCAGCTGCAGTGATGTCAAGTCCCAAACGCTAATGTTAGCCTAGTTTATTCTGCATATTGCACAGTGGTTTAGGTTACCTGTAACCTTAGGTAGAGCTGGTTCTTCTAACAGTACAGGCAATGACATGTATTCATCTCCTACCCAGCCTGGTTAACTTTACACTCCCAAGCCTCATCCTTAAGATTGATTTTACTGAAGGACAGTATAGGGTGAGTTCACTAAGAAGCTACAGTAAATCTAAGCAAATATTTATGACTGAGATTTTAGTGTTAGTGTTCAATAGAGGGTCTCTGTGTAGAAGGCTGCCTAGTGAAATTGGACACTGGGCAACTAGTTTATAATGACACACTGCTGCTTTTCAGGCTGCAACATGATTATGCTGCACCCCCATTTCTGCCCTGCCCTAAATATGCAGTCTGTCTAGTTGTCACTGGATTTTCAATTTTTGTGTGTGTGTGTGTGTGTGTGTGTGTGTGTGTTTCATTTCACACAATATTATAGATGTTGTATTAACTTACTGTTACTTTGCATCTATACTGTAGAATTTTACCCATGGAGACACCTTTGTTCAAAACAACCACACTGTTCTCCAGACCCATTTAGTTGAGGCAAGACTTAGTGTGCTAAATAAAATAAAATATCAGTGCACAATTTATCATTGTAACCCCCCTTCTATTGGAGATGAAGGCAGAATTGCACTAAACATGCTGAACTGGCTGTATTTTCATAAAATGAGTAAGCTTAATCATGCTTTTGCTGGCGCTTGCACAATACAAGAATGCCCTTTCTTGTCAAGAGCTAATGATCTGTTGAAATTCAGTTTTTATCAGATGTTGGGTCTTTAACTACAATCACTCAGGAAACAACCAAACACAAAATTTAACATATTCTTTTAAAGAAACATCATTTCCCTCCAATAAAGTAAAGAGGTTCCTAGGACACCTCTGTTGGTCTATTAATAAACACCAAAATCAGACTGGGCCTTGGCAGGGTAAGCCTGACAAGGGTGTTATGCAACCTGAATCTCTGACCTTAAATTTGAAGGACAGCTTTGTTGTTTGAAATGATACACTATGCACTCAAATTGCCCAACAGTTGCAGCATTTCATCTCGTGTGTAACTGGAGAAGCAGAGGAAAAGATGAAATCAGCCGTTTAATTGCTCAGTACCCTATTTTCAGAGTGTGAGACAGAAGGAATGTGTTCACTACAATGGACATGCATGTCTCAGAGCGTGCTATGCTCAGTCAGCTGTACTGGGAGACTGTGATTTAGAGAGACAGGGGAAGTCACAGACAGTGTGTGTTGAATTCACTGAAGATCTTTAATGGAAGATAATGACCTTTTGCTGGTTAATGTAGCGAGTTCGCTTGCACTGGCAGGAAGGATTATTTTGTAGTGTTGCATATTTAAGAGACAGTTGGGAAGAGCAAATTTGTTTTTGCAACACTTGTTTACATGGAGGAAGTTTCATAATCATGCATGTGTTATCTGTGGTATTTTATTTTTTTTTTGCATTTTTAAAACTGTAATGGTGAAGTGAAATCACCGTAACAATGCTGGCTTTTTGTTGTCACTTGCTTTAATTTGCTGAGTCTTCATTTTAAAACTCATTTCTCCAGTCTTTTAGCCTTTCATTGAGTCTCTGTTAAGTCACATAGTACAGTGCATCAAAATACAAGAATACATTATTCAAAACTTGACCTCCATTTACAAAACAATCATACCATAGAAATACTTTCTGGTAGCCATGGAATGTTCACAACTCAACAAAAGTTAAAATGGCTTATCAGTCTCAATATTCTTTTTACAGATTGGCTTTATTGATTAACAGTATTGAAGAGTAGCTCACAGCTATTTATTTGATCACCAACATTTCTACTTATGGGTTTGGTAGTTAAAAAAACATCTTCAGCCTTTATTATTCAAGAGTGGGAACAGCTCTACTAAGGGCAGTAGTCTAAAGATTAGACCAGTCATGTCTTTAAATTACTTTTCTATTATAATCTGTTCCACATCTTATGCTTCCTTGAACCTTAGGTATCTTGGTTTTAGTACATAGTAATTAGCCATTATTAGTTGTTCCCAGGTACTAGAAAATGCCAGGTGAGAGTTTCTGCATATGGTCAGGCTGTGAGTGCAGCAACTAAAAACAGGAATGCACTATGGAAGTAGTGACACGTTAGCTGAACATTGGCATTAGCCAATATCGGCCTTGTTAATTGGCATTGGCATGTTGGTAAATTTCATTTATCTGTGCTGATATAAACGTGTTCAATCACTCTTGCACTAGCCAAATATTTAGCTGTGATGAAGAGCGGAAACATTTTTTACAATAAATATTTCTTTGTTTCCCTAAAACAAGGAGAAAAAACAAAACAAAAAAACAAAACAAACAAAAAAAACCCCAAATGAATAAAAATCCACTTAGGCTTTTTGCCCAGAATTTCAGAGCATCCCTTGATATATCCCTTTTTCTTCTAGTAATCCTAAGTTGGGTCGTTCAGTGGTAATACACGATACCTTATGTAGAATATAGACTTTTGTGAGTATCAGTGATTGAATTGTTTTGCCAAAATGTAAAAAAATGTAATTTCACACAGAACTTTGTAAGGCCAAATATACAATCTGAATATGTTTTAGAGTGTATGTGTATATTGACAATCAAGCCATCTTTATTATTTACTAAAAAAATTTTTTTTTAAATTTTTACCTTGACTTCAGCCAACCTGACGGGCCATGTGGAGAGGGTGGGGATTGAAAACTTCGAGTTGTTAAAGGTGCTGGGCACTGGAGGTAAGTGCACTGTTAATTTCCCCATTATGAAACTCAACATTCTGAAAAAATTTTTGCATGCCAGTTTTTCATCTGACAAGAATGTGGTTTTGGAATGATAAGGATGTCGTACTAGTCTTTTTTGTATACGCAGCCGCACTGAACCTTGGCCTCTGTCTTTGATTATTTTTCTGCCAGCATATGGAAAGGTGTTCCTCGTGAGAAAAGTCAGCGGCCATGACGCTGGGAAGCTATATGCCATGAAGGTTTTGAAGAAGGCCACTATTGTACAGAAGGCAAAGACTGCAGAACATACGCGGACAGAGCGGCAGGTGTTGGAGCACATCCGCCAGTCTCCATTCCTTGTCACACTTCACTACGCCTTCCAGACAGAAACCAAGCTGCACCTCATTCTTGGTGAGGATATTTGATAGGACAGTTTTTCAGTTTTTGGAGATTTCAAATTTTATGTTGTTACATGTAAATTTTAGGGCTTGTGCTGACTGTCCTAACCCAGTGGAAGAATCTAATTTTCACCAGCTAAGTGTATTAGTGTGAACAGAGGTTAAAAATTTGTCTTTCCTTGTAGGGACATTAAACAACTTACATGGCAAACATGATGTCTTCCATTGTAGATTATGTAAATGGTGGTGAGCTCTTCACACACTTGGTGCAAAGGGTGCGGTTTAAGGAGCAAGAAGTAGCTCTGTATAGTGGAGAGATTGTCTTGGCACTAGAGCATCTACACAAGGTAACCCCCAGATTTAGCAGAATGAAGTAGTGGTGCTTTATATGTGCTTTATGTTTTACCTGTGTTTCTTTTTCTTGTTGCAGCTTGGGATTGTCTATCGGGACCTGAAACTTGAGAATATTCTATTAGATTCAAACGGTCATATAGTTCTCACAGATTTCGGCCTTAGTAAAGAATTTGATCAGGTACAGTTTGTCTTAGTGATGTGTTTAAACCTCTCAAACCTTTGTCGGTAATAAGAACAAAAGAAGTATTTTGCTTTTTCTTTAATGTCCTCAAAAACCCTAACTGTGAAATCAGGTTTTTACTTTTAATAGTGTGCTTCCACTCAAGCACACTCTTTTCTGCAAAAGTTACAGTGGGTTTTGGCATTTCACATTAGAGCCATTTTTGATTTTGTCATCAATGTAGAGAAATAACTAAGGCCACTTTTCACTTTCTCATCATAAACACACAGAAATATTAGGATGCAGTGTCTGTGTCATACTTGCATCCTGGAATATTTGCATTTGTTTTTTAAAACAGGTTGAAAGGGCTTTCTCTGTCTGTGGCACCATTGAATACATGGCTCCAGAAATAGTGGAAGGGGGGGAGTCTGGGCATGACAAGGTAATGTCATTGCCTGTTTGATCAAATCAAGTTGCGCACTCTCTAGTGAGAAGTCATTGTTAGGTGCTTTCATGCATTCCAGGCGGTGGACTGGTGGAGCCTCGGTGTATTGATGTATGAGCTTTTGACTGGTGGATCACCCTTCACTGTTGATGGAGATGAGAACTCTCACACAGACATTGCCAAGTATGGATTCTCCCTGATCATCAGCCTCAGTTTTTAACTGTGTTTCAGTTATAATCAGTCTATAATGCTGACCATTATCTGTCTCGCACATTGCAGGAGAATTGCCAAAAAGGATCCTCCTTTCCCTAAAGACATGGGACCATTGGCCAAAGACCTAATTCAGCGACTCCTCATCAAAGATCCAAAGAAGAGACTAGGGTCAGGGCTTAGTGGAGCAGAGAATGTAAAGAAACACCCATTTTACCAGGTGGATGGCATTGCCTATCTCTAAATATTCACAATATTTATAAAAACTAATGGAGTAAGATGTTACAGTACTGGATTGAGTATTTATATGTATTTTTCTTTGAACCTACATTAGAAAATTAACTGGGAGGATTTGGCAGCTAAGAAGGTGCCTGCACCGTTCAAACCAGTGATTCGGGATGAGCTGGACGTCAGCAACTTTGCAGATGAGTTCACAGAGATGGACCCCACCTACTCTCCTGCAGCTCTGCCTCAGAACTGTGACCGCATCTTCCAGGTGGGAGGGAAGGAAGGCATCTTAGACAACCAGACTGTGTTTTGTTGTGACTCATGCTGCTGTTATTTGCAGACAGGAATATTTCTTTGTGCTCCTTGCAGGTCATTGCACAGGACACCATTTATCTGCATTTGTTTAGTGCTCATATTTGTCTGGGCTTTGGTTGCAGGCAGTGTGAAATGTTGACATGGATGAAAAATCGCATTATACATTATCCACTTTTTGTCTGTGACTATATTTGACATACTTCACAGCAATTGAAGTAATCAAGTGAAGTTTTGAATGTCCTCAAAAGGTTGCTGTAAGTCAACATGAGTCTGTCTGTGTGCATTGGTATTCAAATTGACTAAAGGGTCTTTTATTGAAGTAATTGCTGCCATATGCAGCTCTTATTGAAGTAACAGATGTGAATGACTATTTTTGATGTAGCTTTGAACCATAATATGGCCCACAACTCCATGCCAGCTGATGGCTGTCTGATGTATTGCATGAAATTTCAACTCTGATTGCCTTCTGGATCCTTGAGCATGGTAGATCAATAGATCCATTAACGGGCTTCTCTCATGGAATAAAAGGTTACACTTTGAGAGCATCACCACGTCTGTCTCGGTTACGCCTTCAGTCTTTGATTGCCAACTTCATCTTGGCTTTTTTCGCTCTCAGCTGCCATTCATGTAGTCTGAAATTTTGTGGTCTTTATAATTTGCAAGCCTAGCAATCTCTGAGATAACGACAGCAATCCCAGTTTTAAACTGTGCACTTGCTCCCCCGCCGTGCCGCACAAAACAAAATTAAAATTGCATTAAGGGCGCCAAGATGTAATTTCACAGCAGAGCAATCAAATATTCAAGCCCGGCAATTTAGGGCATCTCATTCATTCAACACCCATCCTTCCGTCCATCCATTGCTGTCACTACATACCACACAGCTGTGTGTGTGCCGGTGAAAAAGAGAGAGGGAGAGATTAATGCCAGCTCAAAGCTCTGGGCTCCCCACAGCTGGAATTAAGCAGGCAGCGCTCCACAATGACAGGCCTAACAATAGGAACAGCTGGACAGCCACTGTCAGTCACACATGAACAGAATTGGGCTTATTGTTGAGCTGACAGGCTGGTTTGATACATTTACAGAAAACGACACAACAATTTTTTTTTCTCAGGCAGTGAAGGAAATTTCCTGTTCTTCTGTCTCAGTAATCCTTCGCTTTATGTCTTAGTAAAATCGAAACACCTTGAACTCTTGTGTGCAGGGATACTCTTTCATGGCCCCCTCCATCCTGTTCAAGAGGAATGTGGTGATGGACGACCCTGTCCAGCTGTGTGGGGTTTCTGAAAAGCCAGGCTCAGCTGCGGTGGCCCGCAGCGCCATGATGAAGGTAAAATGAATGGACTTGGTTCCCCCAGCACAAACACACTTAAGCTAATGGCTGCTGTCACAGACAGATGAGATTTTTTTTTCCTTCCTTTCTGTTCCACTTGAACTTTATTTTTGTACTGTACTTGTTTTATTGCACTCACACTCAGTTTCAGGCTTAATCCTGTTTATTTAATGGTCTTTGTTCATGAATACACTTGCATGTCTCTGCAACATAATGCTTTTTGAAAAGGTAGCAGTGCATTACTTTTTGTGCACTCATTTAGTTTAAAGCTTTCTCATCAATATCCGGGGAAACTGAACTGTTTTGCAAACCATGGCATTTTCTATTTATTATGAGATTAGTCATAATGGTAAAAGCTATTGTGACGATTTATCTCAATACTTTTCAGTTTGCTGTTTCAATAATCCAATGAAATGCTGTGGAAAACAGAAACTGGATGTTTTGACTCGTATGTAAACAAAGAAAGAAATTGCTGGTGTAACTACTTGGCTTTTTCTTTCTAAAGTTTCCACTCTGTGTACTTTATAGATTTTATACCAGTTTATCTAGCAAAGAGGAAGCCAGTTAACAGTATTTTTGTCTTATCATGTGGCGATCTTAGCTATTTTCGTCCAGCTCTACAGTTGAGACTTTCTGTGCAGTTGTTTTTTTTTTTATGTACCTTTGTTACTTTTGTGTTTCTTCTTTTCAATTCTACATGTGAAGTTTGCAGGGTTCCTTAATTTTTTTCATTTATATCTAACTGTATAGTGATGTACTTAAAAACAATTCTTTGTAAGCATAAAACTAGAATGAGAGAATTATTATTATTATTATTATTATTATTATTATTATTATTATTATTATTATTATGGGTGCAAAGAGGGATAGCTTTGGGGATTCTGGCTTTGGTCTGTGGTAATTGAATCAGGCTTCCAGACTTGAATAAAAGACAGAAAGGATGAAGAATGACAAGTGTACCAAATGACTGGTAAAATATTCTCTGTAGAAAAATGAAAGCAACCAAGGCCCTGAGATCATACTCAGATAATTGGCAAACCAGTTTGATCATAAGCAGTATAGGAACTTGTGAAATCTGTATTTTCTTATTACCAATAACCAGCATATATCACACTAAAATATTTAAGTCAGTTTTATTTGAGTGATACTAAAATATATGCATCATTTTTACTTTTTGTTATGATTCTCAGATATTATTTGTATTTGCAGGACTCACCTTTCTATATGAGTTATGAGATGGACCTGAAGGAAAGTGCTCTGGGGGAGGGTAGCTTCTCCATCTGCAGACGGTGCACACACAAGAAGACTGGACAGAAATATGCAGTCAAGATTGTTAGCAAGAGGTACAAGCTCACAGGCTGCTCGGATGTGTTTGTTAACTCAGATGTTTTGGCTCTGTGTGATGTTTATAGATTCACTGGATAAGTCAGACAGCCACCCTCCTCCACTCCCCTGCTTGGCCATCTCTAAACTAAATCTTATAAGACTAATAAATTAGGATTGTGATAAACTGATGAAGGTGAAATTATGTCATAATTCAAGCTGATTACATATTTTTCTGATTTTCCCTATCACAAATGCAGGTTAAATGAATACATCTCTGCTCACTTTGTAGGAATAGTGAGTCCTAAAAAATCTCAAGTGTGTTGACGGCAGTTTTACACTGCACTCGTCCACGATATGGCGCCAAATGTTAAAGTTCCCACAATAGTGACATTGACATTTGCAAGGCAAACCCATGTCAGTGTTCAATTTGGATCCGTGTCAACCACCCTTTACATATCACACCCACTGTTGTCTAGCTTCATTGGTGAGCTCACTGTTAAATGTCATCGGAGTGGAGTTGAGAGCAAAACTGCATTAAAAATACAGTGGAAATTCCCCTAAAGTAAAAAAACAAAAACAAAAATTGAAACCTGATTCCGTGTAGTCTGCTGTTAGTGATTTATGGTGATATGTTCAGTGATTCTTTCCAGAATGCTCTTGGGTTATAAAATGAAGCTTCTTTTATACTGTGTAGTGATTATCATAACAAAATGCATGTCCAAATGCCGTGTCTTCATTTCTAAAGCTAGTTTTTGTAGAAAATCTTGGCATATTATGCTGACAAACATGTAATACAAAGACACTTATTTATAATTCAGTAAAATTTCAATCCCTGCTATTTATGTTGTATTTTGTGACTTTCTTTGCTGTAGGATGGAGGCCCAGACTCAGCGGGAAATTGCAGCCTTGAAGCTCTGCGATGGTCACCCTAACATTGTCAAGTTACATGAAATTTATCATGATCAGGTAAAGTTAATTGTGGCTGTTACATTTGCCTCCGTATATTCTGTTTTCCATAGCTCTCTGTGGAGCCTGTGGGGACTGCAGCCTTATTAAGTCCAGAAAATGGAACAAGGGAGATTAATGGGGATGCTGGTAGCCCTCTGGGTGTTTCTTTATCTCTTTGCATATTGTCCCGTGAACATTTCACAGTGTGCTCAATATTTCGCCTCAGATTTATTTCCAAACTGCAGCTGCGCAAACACCCATTTTCACTGAATAGGAACAGCCTAGATTCACTTGTTTTGCTAATTGAGCGGCACACTTAACCCAAAGTGTGTGCGCATATGTTCTAAATGTAGCCTACCTCAGTTATATGGAAGGTGTGACCTTGTGTGTGACTGTGCACAGGTTTATTAGCCCCGGTCCTTCATGCCCAGGAGCACCACTTTAGTCCCGATGAGCTCAGTGGGGTTATTACTGTACCTCACAGGTCTGTGACCCAGATCAAAGCAGCGCTGCCTCATCCGCCTCAACTGAGCCCTGCCTTTGTTCCCTAGATCCAGCGCTAATGAGAAACTCAACCTCACTGCTCAGCCACATCATTCTCTTCCCACTTTGTTTGGCCCCTTTCATTTTTACTTAATACCAATGTGGTTTAATGTCACCATCATGAGAGCAAGGATGAACTGTTTCTTTTTTTGTTTTGTTTTGTTTTGTTTTTTGTTACGCAACAGAAAAAATACTGTTTAATATTTCACACAATAGGATTCAGTTGTTTTCAACTCATGTTCATGATATTAATGGTGATGATACTTTAGGAAAGACAAACCATTTAGGAGTGTTTGCACTCACTGTGCTAATTCAAAGGTTGTCAAAGAATACAGGTTAAGAATGGGTGTCACGGATGTAAATTCATTCTACATGTGTTTGCTGTAGCTCCATACATACGTGGTTCTGGAGCTGCTTGGTGGAGGGGAGTTGCTGGAGAGAATCCGCCGGAAGCAACATTTCAGCGAAACAGAGGCTAGCCGGATCATGCGCAAACTGGTGTCTGCTGTCAGTCACATGCATGATGTTGGAGTTGTGCACAGGGATCTTAAACCGGAGGTATTGGACATCTACTCAGCAGAGCTACTGCTAGAAATTTCTTTCTGTCTAAGCACAGTATGTGTCTTTGTGATGAATGCAGGCTGACTGGCTTGTATGCTTTTAAAAACAGAATTACTGTGTTTTTCTGAACTTTGTATGGTCTGTCTTTCTGTCATTCTGACTCTGCTATTTTCTACAAAACAAGAGTAAAATTGTTTGACCCTAACGTGGGTCAGAAGTACCTGGTCAGTCATGATGTACAATTTACTACTCTCTTGAGTGGACCAGTTTTGCTGAGCAGAGAAAAATGATTGCTGTATGTGTCTCAAATTGCTTTGTAGAACCTGCTCTTCACAGATGAGAATGAGAACTCTGAGATAAAAATCATAGACTTTGGCTTTGCTCGTCTGAAACCACCAGACAATCAGCTCCTGAAGACTCCCTGCTTCACCCTGCAGTATGCTGCACCAGAGATACTCAAATATGATGGCTATGATGAGTCCTGTGACCTGTGGAGTCTAGGGGTCATTCTGGTGAGTGGAGGAGCTATGCTCAGGTTAAATCAAAGCACTATTAATTTTACTGAGAATTATTGATTATTCATCAGTCAGGGTGAGAAAAACTAGCAAACCATTATCTCAGTTTTCTAATGCATTTAAATGTCACATATTTTTAAAGGTATTTGAACAAATATCTTTATACACAATAACAGGAAAGATTTTTTTAATCAGAGAAAGTAGGCGATCCAAATTCATCCCACATTATTAGTTGAACAGTAAGTTAATTGAGCAAAAGTTCAAGTTCAGAGTTGTTATTGGTTTCATAGATATGCATGTCAGCAACAAAACAATAAAATTAAAATATATTACAGCACCACACAGTCTTAAGAAAAAGCCTGAACAGCAACAAATTGTAAATACGGTCAAAAACAATTTATGTTACCACTATATAAATAATAGATTGCAGTGCATTAAGAGACACAGTTATTAATGTCCATGTAGTGAGTGCAAACCTGTTGCATTGCTGGTGGAGTTGCGTTGGCTGGGAATGGAAGGGTATTGGATCTTTATGCTACTGAAACCTAGGACTTTAATTTGGACTCCGCCAACCTCTGATGATAATTTTGAATCCAGGTGGTTTAGGTTAGCACTGCAAGTATTACAAACACAGAAATAATAGTTTTTAAATTAATTATATAATAAATCAATGCTTTTTTTTTTTTTTTTTAGGTCACAGTACACTTTAATGGCCATGTCAAGAGCATCACATTGTATAGCCTTGCATGCTCAGGGGGCATGCGGACCACCACGTAGTAGATAATGCACTAACATGGATCAGTTCCTCGTGCGCTTCCACTTCAAAAGATCCATGCCAAACCTTTAATCATCAGCAGAGGCTATTCTCCAAAGCATGGTTGGCTATTCATAGGCATTGTGCTTTTTTATAAAAATGTTAATCCTAGAGTGTATTTGTGATTGAAATGTTAGTAGGGTGGCCAAATCAGTTTGCTTGTCCAAAAATATAATAATTAAAAATATATTAAATCCTCGGCAAGTAAAATTTCATATAGCAGTCTCGTAAAGTCAAAAATGCTATGAGAGTGTTATGCTCTACATGAAACGTAGATTTTTTTGATGACTTTCATGCTTCTCACAGGTTGTCATATAACTAAATAACAGATCATTGATTAGCCCTATTCAGGAGCATCCTTCTTTGTGACTTAACTCCATCACTTTCCACAATACTCCAGGAAAGTGACCTGATTATATAAATTTGTAATTTATACAAATCTTTTCAGAATCCACAGCTCCAGTCCCCACTTTAAAACTTGTTTCAAAATGCTTTTGACTGAAGTGTTTCTATAACTAAATAAATGTTTAATCAGAAGCTCCATATACTCTTGATTTGTACGTCTTATCTAGTTTAAGGATTAAACATTTGATGCAGGCCACTCTGATTAAGCAATCAACTGTTATTTTAACAGATTTTGGTAGTAGTTTAGGCTAATCTGTTTTGCATGATATTCATCTCTTGTTCAGCGCTACAAACTTTAGCATCCTGTGGTGAACTGACACAGTTTAATGCTTACCACAGAAAGAAGAGCAACCTGCCCCACTCTTAGACCTGGTAAAGACTGTGGTGAAATGAGATGTTGCTCCATGGCAGCGGATATGTCATCCCCATTCAACTTTCTGCATAGAGGAGGAATATTAAAAGGAGAGGTAGAGAGGATAAGGAGAGGACACACAGGGGGCAGATAGTTGAGAGGGAGATTTGTACTTGGCCAGTCAACCGTACAGAGTCAGGACTCTATGTTTAAGTGCTGCTTCCCACCGTCGCCCCCTGGGGGATATGGGAGTACTGTGCCTCTTGGAGTTCTGATGAAATGGCTACTGACATGCTTTGTGCACAATGCCCTGGAAGCCAACTGAGTTGAGATATAAAGGGAGAGGGAGAGAGATCACAGCACAACAGAGCCTCTGCTGCCAAAAGGGTTGTTCCCAACTACTGTCACTTTAATGAGAAATATGAGGGTAGATGCATGCAGGCCAAGGTGAGAGAATCCTGTTCATTGAGCTGAGCACAAACCGCTCTTCTCTTGAGTGCTAGTTCAGCCACGGTCAACAACTTGCAGCATAACAATAGAAAAATGTGGACAGCCGTGATCGGTCAAGGGCACTTTTAAAACCTGTTGTTTTAACAGTAGATGTGTTTAAACACTTATGCCTAGTTACTTAACCAGCTTATTAAAGGCAGTGTGACACTGACCAAAACAAGCAGATACAGATTTTAATGGTGTAAAAAGATATAACCATTCCTATAATCATATGTCTATACTCTCAATACATGCAAGCTTCTAAAACTGTATATGTAATCAGGAACTAATGTCACATGTACTAATGCTCTCCATCATCACGGGTACTGGTCTGTATGCTAATAACAAACTAGATATTCCATCTATTCTGTAATCCATTATTTTGATCAGACCGCAGGACAGATTTAATTTTCCCTCTAGTTTAATTGAACTCGGGACCAGTGAAGGTTGTGGCATTTCGGAATCTTTTTACACTTTTTTTTTCTTTTCAATTTTAAATTGAATTTGCAGTGATGAACTGAGTTCACTGACAATGCAAGACATTCCAATTCAGAATCATGCTTGTTTTTATTGGTGTGCTCCATGAAGTCCATTCATATGGGGTTTTTTTTGACCATGCGCCTTTTGTACAGAAATTCATTTTGGGTTAAGCTTTTATTGAAATTGTGCACCATAGATGATGAGATCCCCAAATTCATTGCATTGTCACATTAAAAAACATTACTCTTAAATTCTTGACATTTTTGCTCATGCAGTTTTTCACAGAGTACTGAACCTTACCCCTTTTTAGGCACGCTCTTTTTATTCCTAGGTGTGTTACTATTTATAACCTGCTCCACCAGGGTTTTTTTAGTATAACACTTTTCCAGACTTTTCCATTTTTTTGAAATGTGTTGCTGACATTTTAATAAAAATATGCAGATATTTTCCTAACAACAATCACATTTCTCTTTCAACATTTGATATATGTATTGTCTTTTCAGTTTAATATAGGCTTTATATGATCATTACATTCTGGTTTTATAACATTTTACACAGCATCCCAGCATTTGGAATAATCCAGATATTTGTCAGAAAAAGAAAATACTGAATTTTCCATCGTCACATGATGATGGTATAAAAAAATCCAGAACATGTTATTCAAGACGGCAACTTTATTACATTCCAAGAACTTGTATCAAAATATGGAGTCAGCAACAGTATATTTCTTGAATATCAGCAATTGAAGTCCATCCTGCAGGAAAGATTTAATCGCAATCAACTGAATTTAGGAATACCTACAGGGGTAGCAGAATTTGTAGATCTCTGTATCCCTAAATTGTTATCAAAATTGCATAAATTATTATTAAAAATTGATGGTTCAATTTCTCCCCCCAATTGCAAAATGGGAGCTTTAGCTCTCCGTCAGTTGTTTAGGTGTTCCTTCCCCCAGACTGTACATTGTAGGTGACGTCAGTGAATTAGTTATGGAGGCTGTGGCTTTCCACCCTGATTATTAAGTGCATTATTAAGTACATTTAGTGACAGAGACCCAGACACACAAACACAGCAAGATTGTTGGTTTGTGTAGCCCGTTTTTTGTTTTTTTTTCATATGTGTTTATTTTTTTCCAGGTGCTGTTAGTTTTTTGTATTTTTTTCTTTTTTTTTAACAAGTGCAGCAGTTGGTGAACCATTGTGGTTTTCTACTTGTGCCCTGTCTGTTTTCTTATCTTTTCTCCCCCTTCCCAGTAGATATACATTTATGTAAAAAATAAGATAATTAAATGAATAAAATAAAAGGAAAAACACTAAGAAGAGAAGCCTATAGAGAATTTATAGGGCTCATCTTGGAAGAGCAAATATGTTTGGCACAACAGTGCAGTCAGATCATAATTCTGACTGCAAAACCTGCCAGACAAGACAAGCTTAAAAAATAGTTTGATGATCTGAAACATGTAACAGATATACAAAAATCTGACAGATATACAAAAAATGTGACAGATATACAAAAAATGTGACAGATATACAAAGACAGATATACAAAAAAAAAGCAAAAGAAAAAAAATCAGGAACGAGGGCTGTGTTCTCTCAACAATGTAACAACAACCTCACTGCACCTCACTAAGAAACTCAGACTTAGTGGTGTTGTTGTGAGAAATACTTTTTTTTGTAGTGTGTGAGAGAGGTAGCTGTAGTTAACTTAGTTTGGCAAGTCATGACAAGTGAAAAAAGTCTCTTACTGATAGGAGAGAGAGCGGCTATAAACTGGAAAGCGAGTCTAAGCGTGACTGTACTGAAAAATTGCAACGACAGCATCTTTAAATAATCTTTCTTATATGTTTATTTTTTATAGCAGATTACATGCCCTTCCTTTGTTTTCAGTACACCATGCTGTCTGGCCAGGTGCCTTTTCAATGCCAGGAGAAGACCCTGACCCACACCAGTGCTGAAGAGATTATGCGGAAAATCAAACAGGGAGACTTCTCTTTTGAAGGAGAGGCCTGGAGAAATGTGTCCCAGCAGGCTAAGGACCTCATACAAGGTGAGAACAAAAACTGTGGCTCATTTTCTATTCAGTAACTTGAGATTTGATTTTTTTTTCCCCCCTCAGAAGATACAAGATTGCATTTTGCTTCATTTAGCTCACAAGCTATTGTAAAGATTTAAGTCACGTTACAGTTTGCAGTGTAGTGCCCTAAATTTATAAAATGTCACTTAAATAGTACTGTAACATTTAGAATATGGCTCAAAATCAAAGTGAAGGTGTGGCACATGCCCATAATGTGCTTTGAGTTTGTAGTGTGTAGTGTAAGGCCAACTAAATTAATAACAGGACTGATTATATATGTAATAGTAAAGTTTGGCTTACTTATAAAAATTTGCTTGACTGAAAATACATGCCTCTTTCTTTTCACCTGTTAGGATTTGTATATATGTTGTTACAAGACTGAAAAGCCGCACAAAAGTCAAGCATTTTCTAATGTTTGAGTGTGTCAGAACACATCTGCAAGATGTATGTCACAAATTTCTCCCTCAGTCTTTTGGTGATACATGTGCAAGCATGTGCCAGTCTCTTGTTTCACGTTGGACTTACAGAATAAGGCACTGGTTTTCCAAATAAAGTAGTAACAAGTGCAAAGCATAAAGGCTGAGTGTTTTTGGACATTATGAATGAGTTAAATAAATAAAATGAGACAAATGCAAACATTCTGAACCATGTTCAAGGCACTTTTTGAGGGAACTGGTAGAATGTGGAAGGAGAAATAGCGTGAGACGCAAATGCACAAGCAGCTCTCCAGATATATTAGTGCAATGTCAGTAAGTTGTGGCGTGTCAGAAATCCAATAATGTTTTGGATGAACCTTCTAGACACAAAGTAGCTTTCAGAGATCAAGTTTCCTAAAGAGGAAATCACTTCCTGTCTGTGGCTCACCTTTCTCACCTGTATTAAGAGCGTTAAAGGTGGTTATCTGCATCTTGTCCCTGCAGAGCTGCTGACGGTCGACCCTAACAAGAGGATTAAGATGTGTGGCCTCCGTTACAACGCCTGGCTCCAGGACGACAGCCAGCTGTCCTCCAACCCACTCATGACCCCAGACATTCTCGGCTCCTCCACTGCCTCTGTCCACACTTGTGTCAAAGCTACTTTTAATGTATGAAATGATCAGACGCATGCTAATGTTAGATAGTAGGTCAGAATGTACCAACCTAGTGTAAAATTTGGGTTGTGTAGCTTCTGCTCAAACTGGTGAACTGACTCCTATTAATAGAGATGGAGACCACATTATATTAACTGTACTTTGGGCTACTTCAAGCCACAGCTAAAAGTATTGGTAATTGAAGATTTTCTAGTTTTTGTCTTATTTGAGGTTAGATTTGTGTGGTTATTAGGATGTAATAGTGCATAAAATATGTGAGTATGTATTAATCCAAAATGCTGAATGATATTAATGTGAATAATGACATAATATGAACTGGGTATTGGCCAAATAGTGAAGGGGCCTGAAGCTAAGCTTCTGTGTCACTTTTTCATTCGTCCAGTAACAATGGGATGTCCACTCAGTTTTCACTGCCACAGCAGTATATGTGAAGGAAAGAGATGAGTTGAATGGATTTTTACAATCTACAGAAACTCTAACCAAACTTCTTTTTTTTAAATTGCAGGCATTTAACAAATGTAAGCGGGAAGGTTTCCGCCTCCAAACAGTGGACAAGGCGCCACTAGCCAAGAGGAGGAAGATGAAAAAAACAAGTACCAGCACAGAGACCCGCAGCAGTTCCAGCGAGAGCACCCATTCCTCCTCCTCCTCCTACCAGTCACAGGAGAAGACTTTTCAAGAGGGAGACCCCAATCCACAGCACTCCAACATCACTCCTGTCACCACCCCTATCAACACACCAGTGCCCTCCAGAACAGATTCTGGGAACCAACCAGCACCTCCAGCTTTTCCCTTCTCAGAAGGACAGTGAGGAGAATCCTGATTCAGACAGTTTAGTTAACCGAAGGATGGCTTGGACCAGTGTCGAGACATCCTTCTTCTTTCTCTCTGCCTCTGGCTCAATTGCATGGATGTCAGCACATCTCCAGAACCAAGCATGCAGCAGGAGCAGCACTGTCACCTCTATATCAATCAGTCAGTCAGTCAGTCAGTCAGTCAATCAATCATCACTAGCAATAGCCTATCCTTTCTTTCTCTCTGACTTTCACATACAGACTCTTATCAATCAGGGACTGGACCAGGAAGAAGTGTCACCAATGTCCTAAAAGAAAAGGGCTGTCCTACTGCCCCCGGTCCAGACAGTGAAGAGATATATTCAGTCTCCTCATCAAATCACAATTTCTGTCCTCCCATTTCTGTCTTTGTCCCTGTTTTCTGAGATTTAAAGGGAAAGTCAGTGTTTACACCATGAATGCTTTGCAATTTCTGTCAAATGGAGAGAGAAACAAAGGGCATCGTATTGCAGGATAACATGTGGGTCCACTTCTCTTTTCTGGGAAGTCTCTGCTATATGGAGAACTTATTTATATGTGAATTTTGCAGACTGAAATTTATTTATGATAAGCTATATTGTTAACTTATTTATGGTTCGTTATGATCTGAAAAGAAATAATGGACACAGTGAGTCTAAAAAAGATATTGTGTGTGTGTGTGTGTGTGTTTGTTTCCCTATCAGCTCAAAAAACTTTCCACATAGGTAGTCTTTCATACCTCTTTGTAGTTAAACACATCAAAGAGTCTAGTAGGTCAGTTTTAGTTTGTTTTGTATACATTGTAAGAGTCAAATTCATGAAACCAGAGTGCTTTATAGGTATTTCAAATTATTTTAAGATTGATATTTATTTAGTGGCTTAAAAAAAAGATACATTTCCTGATTCATATTGATAAAAGAAGAAAATGTGTGATCATCTTTTTGTAACAGCCAAATTAGGATGTAGTATGTGCAGCCATAGCTGTCATTTTATTATTGTATGGCGAGTACTGCTGCCTGAAGCGGTGCGACCTGACTAGAACAGCTATATTTAGACTTATTTTTGTCTCTGATGTGGGATTGTGGCTACTTCCAGACTTAGCACTGCTGCTGTTCCATGTCGTCTGATCCTGAAATCAGCGTAAATCAGCACTGCTGGGTTAAATGTGTTTAGCCCAGCAGTGGAGACCTAATTGTCTCATTATCACGACAACCAATTGGATTGAGCAGAATGTTCCAAATGGAAAATGAAGATCAGCTTAGTGTAAGGGTTGAATGCGTCAAGTAGTTTGAGATTTGAGTCTTCTTGGATCCAGGATGCCTGTGGACAGTTTCAAGTGACCTCCTTTTTTAGATAAAATATAATTAATTAGGAAGGGATATGTGCCAAAACTTCATTTAAGTGAGACATTTGAGTTTAAAGATGGTCAGATACTAGGACATTTGGAGGCAATACAGTGCAAAAAGTTACCCATTTTTATCTTTAGTCTTAAAACTACTGCAAAATACCCACCCAACATAAACAAAATTGTTGAGCATAAACTAGGGATGCACTGATATATCAACAAAATGTCAGTATTGGCTGTTAAAGGCCTTGTTGACTGATTGTGGCAAATAAAAATTGTGTGAATCATATCATACCAGTGAAAATCAAAATATTCTCACTGGCTAATTGTTCAAATTAGCCAGTGTGATGAAGAGTTAAAAATCATTTTTATTTATTTTGTATATAGTGAAGATATCTTTACTTCCCTGGAAAGTAGAAAAATGGAATAAGTATGAAAAAAACAAACAAAACATCTTGTCCAGAATTTAACAATTGGTGTATCCCTACTACAAGCTTCTTTTTACTATTGCGGCCATCCTTGCTCTGTTTACCATGTTGTACTGCATGAAAAGGTGATCTTTGCACTTTGTGACAGCTCGCACTTTGAGGCAGACATCTTGTTAGTATTAGGTCCCCAGTGCATGACATGACCTGAAATGTCAACCACTTCTTTATTTGCCTTTGTGGGCTTTGTGGACAGATTCTTACTTGATTTAATGTGAGTTTGTTTACTTGCTTAACTGAATATCCCCGATTTTCATTTCGGGACTTTTGCTGTTTAAAATTAGGATGGGTGTACCAGAATCCCTTGTTACAATAGCCTAAATATTGTAATATCCCAGTGTTACAATTCTGGTGTTAGTTGGGATAGTTAGAGGGAAAATGCCATGCTTTGTTAACTGATTTTTTTTTAAAATTATGTCTTTGTTTCCATTGTAATAATTGAAATATTGTGTTTTGCTGTTGTGTACAGGAGTACTTGGTGATCACTATGTGACGCTGCCTAGAAACAGATCCTACAGGTTTTCAGTTGGACTACTATGTGCATTTAAACACACTCCATCATCCTCTTCCATTTTAATGCACTCTGAATCAGAACCAAAGCATTAACTTCAAGGTAGCTGCTTTAAGCTGCATGAGACATTACCTTTCATGCAAATATGCAAAGAAATGCTTCATATATCACATTTTCTGTTTGTTTGTTTATTTGTCCATTCAGTGAAATGTGTTCGCACAGATATTTTTTTAGCACAGATGATTTTGTAACAGCAAACAATGTGTTTTCTCCAGAGATTCTTTATGGAATCAATAATATCAATACCCAGCACATTATCATGCTTAAATCTATGCATCTCTTTTGCACTTTTGTGTTGCTTCTTTTGCCATTTCACAGAGACCTCATTGAATGGGTTAAACACAGTACTTAAAAGGGTGTAACAAAATGCTCATACATTGATTGGCCACAACACTAAAAGCGCCTGCCTAATATTGTATTAGGTCCACTGTGGGCCAGCAAAAACAGCTCTGATGTTGGAGAATAGACATGAGACATTGGTGGTGTCTGGTACAGGGGGCTGGACTGGGATCAGCCAGATTAATGCCTCGGGTTCTTTGTAGTATTTCTGTGCAATTTTTTTGGTTGTGGCAGAGTGCACTGTCCTACTGGGGGAAGCAGCTATTCTGGGGGAAGTGAGTGTCATGAATAGCGGGATCCAAGGTTTCCCAGCAGAACATTATATAGAGTGGTTTTAATGTTCAGGCTGATCGGTGTGTACTGTACTTTTTCTCCGATAGCATCAACCACAGTAGAAATGGAAAGTATGATCAATTCCCTGCATAAAAAAGCTGGAATCCTTGGAGCTAAGCACTACAAAGCTCTTGTCTAACTTAGTTCGCATGAGTTCCCCGTTGCTGCCTCATTAAGCCTCTTTTCTTTTGTTTGGGTGTATTAATAGCTCAAGTGGAGGAAGAGGAAGAGTGTCCTATATTGAGTTCCCTCTGGGAGCCAGGCTCTATTAGCTGATGTGCTGCAGTGCTGTTTGTTCCAAAGAAAATACCATACTCTACTCACTGCCTCTGTGGGACCCAGCTCACTTTCTTTGTAGGGAAAATAACCACCATAGGAAAGGGTTGGTTTATTATCAGCGTCTCTTGGGGCTGATTTCCAAACTAGACTTTCCTCCCTTTTGATAAACATCTTGTTCATTGTGCCACCATGAGAAAGAAAGACATAGGGAGGCCGGTTCTTATTTTAGACCCTGTTGTCTTTGATGCATTTTGTTGTTGGTTCCCCGAAATTTCAATGAAAGTTCCTTTTCTGCCTACAGCACTTCCTCATTTCTAAGGCTGAAAGCATTGCACCTAATGAACCGTTTTGAAACACTAATTAGAGAGCTGGTAGTTTGAATTATTTTGTAAAAACCAGTGACTGTTGTACATTTTAGTCAATGAAATTGGCTTAGGATGTTGTGGTGTGTTTCTGTGCTCCCGTCATGCATGGGATTAAGAGACGGACACAAAGTGAAATTGAGTGACATCTTGTACTGTTTCTTAGTATGGTGCTTATGTGTATGTGTTGCTTGTGAAACTCAAACATTTTGGACAGATATTGCAACTAGTGTGGTTCCTTTTTGTCAGCATTTAGGATGGGTACTGTGCAAAAGTCTTGCATCACCCTTCATTTTTAAAAATATTTTGCCAGGAAAATGGGAAAAAGGTGCAGTGATTTAGTGAGATACTTCCAGTCTTACAGTATATAATACAGTATATAAGGCAAAAACAGAGTTTATGCATTTCTAATAAGTTTGAAGGTCAATATTTGGTATTCTGTTTGTATTCTTTTGTACAGCCTGAACTCTCTTGGGCAAGCGTTCTTGTAATTTCAGGAATAGTTTTCCAGGCTTCTTGAAGGACATTCAAAGTTCTTCTTTGATCCCACAAGACGATGCCACACTGTGTTTTTTTGTCCAGGCTTACACAGAAAATCTCACAGTGTAAATAATTACTGAAAAATGAACCCCCCATCAAATCAGGTGCTTTCAGATGCTATTGCTTGGTGGATCAAAATCGGATACTACATTTCTGAATTCTTAAATCCATCAATTTTGACAAGATTCCCAACACTACTGGCTGAAATGCAGCCCCAAATCATAACAGACCCTCTACAGCCAAACACAGTAAAACACAGATGGCTGTAGAGGCTCTGACACTCACTGTTATACCTTTCTCTTAAGTTGACAGACCATGATTTGAACCAAAATTTTCAAATTTGGATTTATCGCCACAAAAGTCCTGTTCCCATTGATTTTCAGTCCACTTCTTGTGTAACTTGGCATATGTCAGCCTTCTCTCCCTGTTTCCCTTCCTTAAGAATGGCTTCTTGACACCAATCCTTCTACTGAGACCATTTCTGATGATCAACTTAAGGGCCAGATGCATCTCTTCTGTCCTTTACTTGTCCACTTTCCTCAACACACTGCACACTGTGCCAAAATATTCCAAAATTTCAGCTAATAGCTCTCTGAAAATCAAAAAAATACTATTTTATTCCTGTCAAGCTGTGTTATCATTGGGATTTTTCACAGACTCAACTAAAGATATGGAGCAGATGATGTGCTTTTGCAACAGGGTGCTAGTAACAAAGTGCCTAAAGATACAATTTAGTTTTTTTCCTTGCTAAGTTGTGCGTTATGTGTAGAGACAATACTGGTTCATCCCTTGAGTTTTTTGCCTTTGTTATTTTTGAATGAGTCATAGGTCAGTGTAAAGCGATTCAGTAAACAAAAAGTATTCCTCTGAAAATGGTCAGGTAAAAGGACTGTATTGAAATTAATGAAAAAGCAGCCAATGTTCAAAGACAAACTTTGAAAGACCTTTAGAAAGATTATAGAACTATTGCTCATGACAAGTTTTAAAATTATAAGACAGTCTGGCTCCCTGAAAGCAAAATATAAAGAAATAAGAGGAGACTCAAGATTTTTGGACAGCACTGTATATGCAGAGCTGTCCAAGGTGCTGAATTGCTCAAACTATCAGTTATTTCAAAGACCTGTAACAGTGTGATACTTTAAAGAAGCAATCCCTAACCAAGAGTACTTGATTGTTAGGTGGCTCAACTAATCTGGAAAAAAAAGAATATGTGCTTAACAAACAAACAAAAAACTCCACTATGGCTAATGTTAATTTTATTTATTGATACAATTTAGAGTACTCTCCAAATATGGTGGCACTTTCATCAGTCATGAGTCCGTTGCGGAACTGCTTTGATCAAGCACGAGGAAAAAGAATGAGTGTCCAGCTTTTGGGGCATTATTATGTTTTTGTTACAGTTGTGGCTGTTTAATATTAAAGTCTCAGATAATTAGTGTCTGAACATGTCCTCTCTTAAAGGCAAAAACTGCTCCAAATGCTTGATTTCAGACTTTTTTTTTCTTTTTAATCTTTTTAATCCGGATTTCGTATGATGTCAGTGAGAGCAGATATCTCAAATATGGCCATCCCTAGCACAGAACTCTGGCTGTGAGCATAACAGCCCCACCCACCTGGTGTTCAAACCTATTTGGTAGGGGCAGCCAATCAAAAGAAAGTTGGCTTAAACAGAGAGGGAAGAGAGAAAAGTTTGCTTCACCCAGTGGATGAACTGAGGGCTCAGTATCAGTTAAAAAAAAGATTATTTTGAAATGTGATTATTTTGAAATGTGAATCGTGCAAAGCTCTAGTCTGCAAATAGAAATACTGAGCTGGAAGTTAGCATAAAATTTCCACTTTGGGTACAAATTCTACACACTTATAAAGTTAATAGTATTAAATAACGTCCAGATTCATCTTAGCCAGCCAATAAAATTTGTCAACAGGTTTGTATGGTACGCTTGCCTTTCTCGGCAACACTTCAGCAGTTTAGATACCTGCCAGCATGGACGCGTTCTCTTGTGTTAATTTGTTTGACTCGGTACAGTGTTGCTTCAAGTAAAGTTGGTGGCAGATTTTAATGCTTCTGTAAGTGCAGGTTTTAAGGCATGTAGGGCATCATCATCGTCAGTACTGTCATCATCATCATCATCACCAGTGCAGCCATCATGCATGTGCTGATGCTGCTTGATTCCCATCAGTCTTTCTGTTGTCACCAAAACTTGTCCAAATGTACTGTAGCAGTGATCCCTTTGAGATTGGTTAATACTAAACTGTTTTAAAACACGCAATCAAGCTTTAAGGGCAAAACTTTGCACTTACGTGTTGATTTAGTCATGCATATGTTGCAGGAAAAATGTCCTCTTTACTTTTGTGCAGGTTTAAATGTTTCTCATCTTTGTGTTTCTCTTGATGGCTGTTGTCAGATAATCCTAAGATAAAATAAACCTCAACAGTAGTACTTTTTAGATATGGCAAGGAGATACCATGTGCATACCTGCTTCTTAAGGCACTGTGAAAATCATCCTTCAGGACTTTGGGCACACCATTAATAGTGTGAGGGAAAAAAAACAACCTCGATTTGCTTCAATAAATGCTTTACCTGCTAGCTGAATACATGTGTACATTTGATAACCTGATAGCAGTAACAACGAGTCTTTTAATAGATCCTCTTGCTTCATTGTATTTTTAAGTGTTTACATCATTAATGAAGATATTTTGTGATACCAGGATTTGTGTGTATGAGTTGTCAGAAGGACAATAAACATACGATTTCCTGTTCATTTGGTGATTTTGACTAATAAATTAGGTATGAACATGTCATATTGAAAATGGTTTTAAGAATGTCAGAGGGTGGCCTCTAGATGGCAGTGTTTAATAAAGTTTAACCAGAAGAAAAGTTTACTGTTCATTATCCAAATGAGTCAAATAGAAGGTTATATTTAGTATATTTTAAAAAAATTAATTACTATAATTTTTATTGGTGCTTACCAGGACTAGAAATACATTTCTATATACCAGGTAGAGTAAATCAGTATTTACAGTGCTTAGCAGATTTAACAGACCACCACCCAGTGTAAGACTTATTCCACAGCTGCCCTAAATTAATAGTACTGATAATTACTAACATGCATGTTTCTGTAACTATTTAATCAAAATTATATTTTTAATGCTATAATATAATTATTGTTGTTATCCACGAATGTTTAAATTTACTGTTTTACAAAAAAAAAGCATAAAAATAGTAAAGCTTGCTATTTTTTGTTTAAGATCAAATTACAGATATTAACTCAGAGAAGTCCTTTGTGCCGGCTCAGATTTGGGGATAAAAATGTGAATTCACTTTGTATAATTTTAGTTTTAAACAAAATTCTGACAGAGTTCCAAAATATTTGTGTTTTCTTGCTTTTATGAGAGGTGGTCTAATAAATTTGTCAAGCACTATATCCAAATTAAGACTATTGTCTCCATAAATACTCCAGTGCAAGTTATGTTATTTTATTATTTTTTTGTCTTGATTTAAATAGTTACATTAAGCCTCGTGCAGAGTGATATTTAAAGACGTATGATAAATGCAATAATTTAAACATCTGGAAATATATGTAAAAAGGGTTCTTACAGATTATTTATAAAGTAATGACAAAATGCGTACTGTTTGTGTTTAGTGAATCACTGAAGTATGAATATTAAAATAGGTTTTGAAACTGTTTTCTCCCAATTTAGTATTGATTTAAAACGTGTGAAGCCAGAGGTTATTGAACTGTGTAGTATCATGTGCCACCAGGAGAGGATGCTCCTTATTTCTCAGTCAGCAGGACGTACACTCCAGTCTAAATCATCTACATCTTCTGAAAAACTCTAGAAAAGTAAAGAAGTATAAAGACATAAATATAAAAACATAAAACAGAGTTCTATGTGTTTAACAAAGGAACATACAAAACACATTACAATCTTTTGCATCAGTATTGTTTAATACAAAATGTATACATTAAGTATATATTACACATATGATAAAATATGTTACAGCTTTAGAGTTGATTTTAGAAGAGCATGGTAACAGAAATTCTGCAGGAAAACAGTTGTTTTTTTTGTTTGCAGGGATTTAAAAGATAGTCTTCCCTTTTTTTAACTTCCACTTTTTCCACCGCCAAATCAAATGCCATTTTAATATAAGCCAGCAGGCGGGTCATGTTTTTGAGTGTGAGCTGGTTTCTGCAGGACACAGACTGATAGTACTCCTGCATAATATTTAAAAAACAAAGCAGATTTTTTTCCTATTCGTGGCTTTCAATCCACTTATTGTGGTTTCACCCCACTTGCTACTATATGCAACAATACAGATGGTGCACTTACAGAGCACTTTTGCCTGGCTAATTTTGCAACATGGACGCTCTGCAGGAGAAACTCATTATACAGTGTGTGTGCGCATCTGTGTGTGTGTGTGTGTGTGTGTGTGCATGAACATGATATCTCTTTTCTTTGAAATCTCTCTTTCCACTAACATGCTATCCATTACTAAACAATGTGTGGTATACAGTGGGTAAGTATTCATATGGAAGACCTGTGCTCTAAAACCCATAACTGTGAACTATTTGCCAATACACCAAAAAAAAACAAGAAAAAAGAGACAAAAACAAACACAGAAAGCAAAACATCTTATAATCATGGTTTATAGTAGATATGCAACAGCACAGTGATTAAAATGCAAAGCACCAGGAATTCAAGTAACTGTAGTAAAGTGAAACCAATGTGAACCTTTGTATGATACAACACAATTTATGCAAAGCCTTTTTTGTTCACCATCAAAGCACACAACCTGAAACAATGTTACTTTTGTCTGTGTCCATGTTTTGTCTCTCCTCATCTGCCAGTACTGCACACTACACAAAATGTTTAAATGCTAGATGGAGATGAAGCGTTGGAGATACAAATGTTAAAATAATTACATTTTAGATCTCAAAGATGATTGATGCCGTTAGGCTTGCGGTTTATTTTTTGGATTGGCATGCTCAAATAACTTGTCAGATTAGGAACAAACTACCCAAAATTCCAAATACAATTTAGCAAGACTAAATGGGTAATAATTCCTACAAGAAAAAGTTGCTATAATTTTCCAGTTTATCAATTGGTCAGCAATTTAAGGAGAAATGCAAAATATTTAATAGTTCCAGGCCTTCAATTTTTAAAATAAGACAATTTGTTGTTTTAATTGATTTTTTGGAGCCAGGGACCTGGAGAAACTGTTCCAAATGTTAGGAAGTCTCCCTTTTAAATTAACAACAATAAATAATTTTACCACCATTTTCGATGCCATTAGAACTGTTTGTGAGCTCAAACTTTTTCCCCTAGATACTTCAGTGGCATGATGTGTGTACTAGAATGTCTATTTTCCAAAAATTAAAGTAAGTGGGAGTTATGGATGTAATATTATTGTTTTGTTGTGTCCTTAACAGTCATCTACAGCTTCACTTTATAACATTACACTGCAATTTTATAATTTATAGGAAATTATATACACTGAACATTCTGATTTCCTCACATCTTTTGCAGTTTGAGTTGAGGTTTTATAGACCAAAAGGCAAAACAGATTAATTAAAAATAATCATTATCAAAAAGAAATAAGAGAAAAGCTGCTTTTAAAAGCAATAGCACAGAGAGTTATTATAAATATATAACACAAGCTAAACCAATAATCTGGCTACACCCTATAAATGTCAAATGTGTTTTAACTGGATAAGTTAAGATAAAAATAAAATATACCGAGAAGTGCAAAAGGTTTTGAACAGGCTCAGATTTAGTTGCAGCTCCTTCCAGGCATGTCCTCGAAGAGGCGGGGGGCGGGGGGGCTGAGTTTGAGAGATGAATGCAAAACGGGGCAGAATGCGAGGGAGGAGTTTGTACTTGGAGTGTGGTTTTCATGTGAATATGTGAGATATTTTCACACGACCAGTTCTTTTTTATTAAGGTTTTTGAGAGAGCTGAGTGCTTCCTCGCTCACTCAGACTGGGAGATGTTGCAGTGAAATAGACAGCACTGGGGAGTGGGCATGCCATTGGTCAAAATTTGTCAAATCATGCCAGAATCCATTTGCATAGCTCCATTATGATGCCAGATTCACTGATTTAGATTTAAAATCATAATAAGATGAAGTTGGGAAGAAAGTAAATGTAAGCCCAGGCATTGCTCTCTCGAGTATTGGCAAAATAATATGTGTTTCAGTGAGTGTGTGCGTTTATGCTCCACAGGGTGGAGTTTAAGCTGGACTGCAGAGAGGTGAAGTGCCTTCGATCCTTGGGAGTGGAGCGCATTTCCTTTTGTTGCCCTCCAATTTTTGACTGGCTTGCCCCAGCATTTGAGCATGATGGGGCTGTTCCTATTATCCAGCTTCCCAGACCCCTCCCTCCATCTCACCCCCCACCCTACCCTGCTCTGCCTGTTCCCAAAGCGACTGGCATTCCTGGGGGCCACCAGTGAAGCAGCTTTTAGAGGGAAGGCCTACTGGCTCCTGGGTGGCCTCTTGTGCACAGGCTCCAAGGGGTGGAGACAATGTCTTATTAATTGACTGGGCGTCTTGGGCAGAGTGCAGGAATTTGCAGAAGGGGGATTGATGGAGGGGCATGTTGACTGGGGAAGATTCACAGTCCACCAGTGGAGATTCATTGACCTCTGTCTGAGATTTATTTCCGTTTGATTTACACTGCTGCTACAAGGGGGAGAGAGGTGGCAATGTGGAGATGACTGTTCTGCAGTAAAACTGAAACTAGTCTTTTTTTTATTACTTATAAGTCATTCAGCAGTATTAAGACTTTCCAATTTGGATGCAGTTAATTATTTTTCAAAATGTCTTCCAGTTCTACATAATTTCAGTAGTAATTCTGAGCTGTATATAAATTATTTTGATGAAATAACACGTTTTTCTTCTTAAAAAAACAGTTTCATTTCATACTGTACTTCTACTCATCATTTTATTTTACATTTGACTTGACTATATTTCATTGTTAATTGCTCTTCAGATGAGGGTTCTACATATAAAACCGATAACTTTTCAATAAGATATCAGTTAAAGTAAAGCAGTTAAAATGGATCCAAATATGGGATTACCGAGCTACTTCCTGTTAATGCCATTGCTCTTTACTTATGTTATTTGTCTCTTCTTCCCTGGTTGCTAATTGGTTAATTATACTATTACCAACTTAGGTGAAAATTTGTTTGGCTTTAGTTTTAGACTTGTTTAACAAGTTACATCATAAATCTGAGTGTAGCTACAGTTTTCTGTTGATGCTGATATGTTGAAAAATGTCAAACATCATCACAGGCAGGCAGTGACCCTTCTGCAGCAGACTTGTGTTTTTGTGCAAGTTTGATGGAGTGGGACAGGACGGGGAGGGGATGTTTTGGGGGGTGGGGGTGTACCATCTCCCCATGTGGTCTCCCTCCAGGTGTCCTCACCCTAATCCTGTTACATGTGTCCCCCATTAGCACTAATGGAGTGGCCATTGTCCCCACGTTGTGTGCTGTTGTGCCCTCGGCCCAGTCACCTTGAGTCAGTAAACTCAGCCCTGTCATGTTTGGACTGCTTCCCACAGTCGGAGGTCTCCATGACGATGGTGGACCACACTCTCTCTCTCGCTCTCGCTCACTCACACACACACACTTCATTTTGTATGCATTAAATGTAAAAAATAAATAGATACATTCGAACCATATTTGTTACTTTTGGATGAGCTGATGCTTTGAAGTGCAGTCAAAGACGTGCATGATGAAGTTCAATAAATCACAATTATTAATTACGCTTTAAGTACATTACTAGCGTCTGTTTTACGTGAATACTGTTCTGTAAAGTCCAAAGGCCCTTGTTTTGAGCTTTGTGACAATACTTTAAAAAAATGTGTTGTATGTATTAATAAAGTGCATTAGTCCTTTTTTGTTTTAATTTTTAAAAAAAATTTGGGCACAAAGATTTGTTAGATCTGCTTAACCTATTACATGATGTCTGAAGTGGAATTTATTTTTCAATAGTCTTATACAGTAGTCGTGTGGAAAACACACATTTCCACACATATTGTGGAAAGAGAGAAAGTTGGATAGGCAAAATGAACAGGGCAGAGTGTGCATTTAGCCATCTTACTTGGTGCATTTTCAGGTGACCTGGCCCCCATGCTGCATCCATCATGCAGAGACTGATTGAGCTGACCTTCAGGCCTGCCCTGCCGACCCCCGGGCTTCCTGTTCTTTGTCAGCCTTTCACAATACCGCTGGTATCACACAGACAGGGGAGGTCTGAGAAACAACCAGGGGAGTCCACCCAGGCCATGCTGGGGATGCGGGGGTAGTATTGGGCTGGGGGCAGGAGTAGAGAGGGTCTGTGGGGAGGGAGCTGAGAACCCCCTTTCAATTTCACTCGGTCTTTCCAAATTAGAGAAAAGGCAGAGAGTGGTGTCCTCTGTCACCCTGCCACACAGGGACCTTTAAAAAGCAGCCTCAGTGGTTTTTCAAGTGAGGTGTCTTCTCAAGAGACAAAAAGAGAGGAGAAGAATAAGTGGGCGAAGAATTTAATTGTGGCCCTGTGTGAGGACTGGCAGTAGGAGGATGGCCACTCTAAGTTTGTAAAGGACTCAGGCAGTTTGCCTGTCCATCCTCTGTGCCTCTCTTTGGCCCCATGAAACCTGAGGGGGCTCAAGCGGATGATCTTTCTCAGGTAACTCTTATTAACCGTGATGGAACGCATACATTTACTGAGGTGAGTTCCTTTATGGCAACGTAAGAGTACAAGCCCTGAAAGAAGAGGTTTTGTGAAGTGACTGGGCAGAGAAAAGTATAAAAAAATCCTTTTTGAAAAATATTTTATTATTTTACCTCTCTTGCCATAGAAGTATTGTAGCATCTAAATCAGACACATGAGCGTTGACAAGAAACCCAATTCAATGCTACTTTTTGGGGGCCAACAGTGCAAAAAGATTGTGGACCCACTGACAAATTAAGACTGTTGACTTTCTGGAACCAAAATTTGCTTTTTAATCAGTTATGATGTAAGAAATCTTTGCTTTTACATTTGCAAAACCACCAAGACAAGGCGAGCATAGATGAATAAGATAATAGTGTCAAACTCTGGAAACAACAGTGTAGATGAATGCACAAAGGGAGACTTGTGCTTTGATAAGCTCTTTTTCTTATGTAAAATTTCAATGTCAGAAGTAAAAAGGCAAGGTCTTACAGCCAATAGATACAGTGGAGTTTAAAAATTTTAGTGCATTGAGTGTAGTATAATACTGTGTAAAAGTCCTGACTAACCCCTCATTTATTTTTATTTTGCTAGGAAAATGGGAAATAGGTAAAATTTAATGAAACATGTGCCAACACATATGGACATACAGCATATAAGGCAAAAACAGAATTTGTACAGTTCTAATGAGCTTGAAAGCCAATATTTTGTATGACCATCTTTATTCTTCAACACATTCTGAACTCTCTGTTGAGATGATCCCACACCGCTTCAGTTTTTTTTTTGGGAACTTTTATTTTGATGGTGCAGTGGAGACAGACATGAAGGCAGGAGGAGAGGTGGGGAGGACACTCAGCAAATGGCGACTGGGTTGGGACTTGAACCTGCGCTGCCTGCACCACCACGTGGCATATGTGGTTGCCCACTCAACTGCTGAGCCACCCTGACCCGCGCTGCTTCAGTAATGTTGAGGTCCAGGCTCTGGGGAGGCCAATCCATGACTGATAGTGTTCCACTGTGTGTTTTTCTGTCCAGGTATGCTGATATGTTTGGGATCATTGTAAGAGTGAAAAAATTAAGCTGTTGCCAATCAGACACTTTCCAGATGGTATTGCATGGTGTATCAAAATCTAATGGTACTTTTCTGTGTTCATAGTTCCAGGGAACAAATTATGTATGCAACAAATTATAAACATCCAGGGTAAACATCCATTTTTTTAAGCAGGTTTCACAACAAGACCTTTACTTGTTTTTCTCTGATTTATTTATGCTTATACATTCATGCTTGTGTGCTTTCCAGTTCTTAGCCACAAGGATACATGACGTCTACTGCCTACTGGTTACCATGACAATACTTCTTTATAAAGGTTTGGAACAATCACCTACCTGTATTTCTTGTATTTCTTCACTGTACAAGTGATATTAATATGACTTGTCCTTCCATCCCAACATGCATGACTGTGTGAATAAATTGTTCATCGATTTTGGATTCGCAAAGGTCCATTCATTACATGTTCAAAGTAAATGCTTATTGCCTCTACACATGCTGCTCTTTCAACACAGCATGTACAACATCCTTGTAACTGTTAATTTATATTAATAAAAATCAATAATCCTGTATTGATCAGCCCTGAAGCTAACAAAATACTGGGTAAAAGAAATGTGTGTTGTCCCTGAAAAATAGTGAATTAAAAACATCTTGATGACCACAGGAGATAAATCTCACAACAGTGATGCAATGAAACATTTTAAAAACATTTTTAAATATTGACAATCAGCAATTTGTGATCATATGTGAAAACTTAAATGACACAGATTTTACTTTTTGTTCTTTAAATTGCATCCAATCTTTGCCAAACTTAAATGTTTTGTTCTCCTTAGAAATTTTCCTCTGCTTATCCAATTCAGGGTTGTGGGGGGTAACTGCAGCCTATCCCATTTTATATTCTTTAAAATTTTACCTCAACTGGTTTCCAAAGTTGGTTAACCCATCAAAGCTTCAGTTCTACTGCAGAAATATCAAACTCCATTCATTCCCAGCTTTTGAGAACAGCCTCTCTTAAGCACTACGCTATGTCTTTCTTCTTGTAAACAGATCTTTTTTAGTCTAATTGTTTTGTAGTGCTTATGTCTTTAGAGCCTGCAATGAATCCCATTTTTATTAAGTCATAAATGTTAGCAGACATATGATCTTAAAGACTAGCTCAGAGATTTGTAAGCGGACAGAAAGCATTCAGGGCTTGTTACAGACTTAAGAGATTATGGCTATAATGGTACAAAGGACTCTTGGAAAGCTTGCTTGTGAGTTTTTGCAAATGTGGATAAAACCCAGTCATGTATCATTTACTACAATGACACAGAAATTGCTGTTGGGCTATGATTTGTATGATACAATATGGAAAGTAATGTTTATTTTTTTCATAAAGATAAAAAGAAATGATAAATGAGACATCGTTCCAACTAATATAGCAGAACAAATGTGAACCCCAGCCTTTATATGACCTTTAATTGCAATCAAATTTAGGTAATGGTGTATAAAGAAAATGTATAAACCTTGACTGTACCCCTTTGTATCACTACTGTATTTCAATTGCTGTTACAGACCCAATATGCAGTACACAACACCCCTGACTTCCCCATTCCCCCAATCTGCTGCCCACAGTACCAAAATAATGGAGAGAAAAAACTTCTACGTGGCCATTTTCATTAAGAATAATATGAAACATTAAAGAAAACAGTGTCATTACTATCTCAATGACCTACTGTTAGCTGCTCCTTGCCCCATAGATACCTGGTAGCACCTGGTCAGGATGCTGATCTGCTCTGACTCAACCCAGACTGCAGGCCTGTGGCCCAGCACACAGAAGCGCCACTTCTTTTTCTTCAAATTCATTTGCAATGCTAATGTGCAGGAGACAGCTGTCATCTTGCTGCCACCATGATCAATCCAAAGCCAGGGGGAAAAGGTGGGGGGAAGGAAGAAAAAAAAAAAGATAAATAAAACTGCTGGATAAATAGGTTGGCCTATTATCTTCTGGCCTTGCATGGGTGCCGGTCCTTGAGAGAATGAATTTCAATGAAAGCCTCTTTTCATTGGGGGTAAGAAGAAAGAGAATAAAATACTGGAAAAATGCCTAGAGAAACAATTGGGAACAGAAAATTAAAAGAGGCCTGAAGGAAAGCAAACAAGTTTTATTTTCAGCTACCTTGTTGAAAGTACTCTCCATTAAACAATGGAAGGTTTCATAAAAGTAAGGTGCGTCATCCTGAGCATGTATGCGTGTGAGGGCTCTTCATTCGGTATGTAGATGCGTCTTTTCTTGGGAACACATATATCTGATTAGTCAGGTTGTTTTTATTTCCTGAAAGTCTGTCTGGCCAGGATTGCTTACAACAGTCTAATACAGCAACAACAGCGTTGTATTTTTTTCTGGGAGTAATTGAAATGCACTTGTAGCGATAGGTCTTTCATTTAAACCCTGTATTTCCTGTTTGTGATGTAGCTGACAGTTCCAGCTTGTGGTGGAGCCATAGTGCAACTGACTTTCATTTTCTTCGTGTTTACATAATTACTTTTGTTAAAAAAGGAAAAACATACTCAACAAATATCACTGAAGTTACAGGTAAACAGGGATGAAAAGTCACTTAGGAACATTTACAAGGTACAAGTAGTACAGTACACGTCACTGAAAAAACTTTTCAAAATATTTCAACAAGTACAGTACATAACCATTCTGTGTCATACCAAGATGTAATTTAGATACAGTGTCACCAGTTTACATAAAAAAGAAAAGTTGCAGTTTATAGTATATATTTTGTTGACATTAAAAAGAAAGAGAAGACAAGGTAGCACTTTCTAATGTGACATACATTAGAAAGTGATGATGTTGTAATAATTTGGTAATAGTGGGGTAATAGGGTGGAAACAGCACGGTAGAAGTAGGGCAATGGAAAGTTATTACAACTTAATTACCAAAGTAATATTCGCATTATAATCAAGTAATATGTTTATCAACAATGGTTTTAGCTGAGCAATATTACACTGAAATTTATATAATTGGGTAAATTGGGGGAATAATGTAGGACGCAAACACATGTCTATGAAGCAAAACCAATTAGTTAAAGTGTAGTAATATATTAATAAAATAAAATAGCAACATCTATGCATTAGAATATTTATATTCTGACTTTAACCATATTATAATAATAAGGAAATACTGGTTGATGCATTAACAAATTAGGATAGTATTATGATATTATAATGCCAGAATTAATGCTACCTTATTATATTATGCTTAACTTGTTGGTTTCATATATTCCCCTCATGTTTCCATTTTTTTACCCAACTATAACTACATTATTACTGAGCTGTAATAGAAAGTACAACCAACACCATATATATCAAAACAAGTCTATGACATACACTCAGGTATGGCCTTATTATGGAATTTTTCCTTAAAAAATGTATTCATTGAAATGAAAAAATATTTAAATGCTTGTGATCAGTTAATTGACTTCTTGCCTATAATTCTTTTCTGCTGTGATATAAGACACTGTAAGAAGAGCTCTGATTCAAAAGCTTTTCATGAGTTTGTGCCTCAGTTCGCTCATTTATTTGTTTATTTGGAGGATTCTGGAAACAGCTGTTTAGTGTGTTAGGTTCACCCAGCCAGAGCTAATGCAGTCTAAAACAGCACTCTTTCAATAAATCCATGCTTCATGAAGGTTATATTTAGGATTAATTCTGTATCCAACTTATTTGTCTCAGTGAGAATTTCAGCACCATCATAAAAATGTCCTCTAATATAGTTTATACACTTTCAAGAAACTCTAAAGTTAACAATCTTAATTAAGGTTGTGGGACTCTTGTATTAGACTACATTGGTTTTTGCTGAACTGGGTAAAGGCAGCTCTTTTTTTTTATTACTACTGTTAAAATATCTCATAATGTATACTGCACTAATTAGTTAGTCTGAAGGAGCTAGACTAGAAGTGTAAGATTTTTTTTAAAATCAAAGTAGCCTTTAATTTATAGACCACATAATAACAATGGAGGTAAGTCAAAACACAAGAAGCTATTACTTTTCCTCCACTGCCTTCACTTTTTCTGCTAATAATGTTTGCCTAAGCAGGATTGAGGGAAATGAGGTGGAAAACTTGGAGCGTGCTTGTGTGTGTGTGTGTATGTGTTTGGGAGGTGGGGGTAGATCTATTTCTGTGTGGGGGTGGTTTTGGTGTGAGGAGGGAATCAATTGATTCCTGCTAAAGGAGTAGCAACAATGTTTCATCCTTAGATGTCATCTCTCTTGCTATCTCCCTTGCTCTTTCGCACCCCCAATACACACACACACACACACACACACACACACACACACACACACACACACACACACACACACACAAGCCTGTTGATGTCAGGCAGCAGCAGTAATCCCTGTTCTAGGCCGCCCAGATCATTATAGACTCTGATCTGCAGTCCCTGAAAGAGGGAATTAGCTGGGAACACAATCCCAGCGACCTTTGTGACACGGGGACAAAGCCTCAGCTGCCGGGGGTCCACATCCCTAAATCAGCCCATATGGCTCAGACAAAACTGTTACAATGGCTGCTACAAAGGAAACACGGTGGGAGGGTTGGCCGGACTGCCTCTGTGTGTACGGGTTCCCGCAATATCTGTCAGTATGTCTGTGTTTGTTCATTAATATGTTGATCTTGATTGTGGATTATCAAATGGGCAATTTGCGCTGTAGGACCACCCCTTCAAGCAGCCCAAAAAGTTCACCTTCTTAGAAGAGAGGGGGACACATGTTTTTGCTTTGCAGTTTTGACACATGCTGTACAAATATTTTCTTCATTTTTAACAGTGATATGTAAAGGTGTGCTTAGCAGACGCATCTGAGAGTCGTTCTCCTGCTTCTGTGTCATGAATCGGAGCATCAGACGGGATTTGAGACTATGTGTGTACTTGTATTTCTATCTTTGTGGGTAACTATTTCAGATTTAAGTCTTAGGTGTTGGGAAATTTGGGGAACTTTGGCTTTTTCTCACTGTGCTACAGATGTACAAATGTGTAGTCTAGGGTTAATACTCTGGTTCAGCTCAAGAGTTAAGAAGTTGCAATGTCTCTGAGGGTCCTCACAGAGATGAAAGTACAAACGTTTTTGTGTGCTCCTCCTTTTGAGCATGTTTCCTATATGTCAGCCTTTCCTCTGCCCTTATGTGAGCTGATGGGTTTCCTAAGAGCTCCCCTGGTGAGTTCACGCTCAGCAGCTCTTTGTATTTTTGGTGATTGGGAAGAACCCCCTTCTTTTAGAATGCACACAAGAGCTCTCCCACTCTGGTTCTCTCTGTGCGTCAGGCATGCACCGCACACACGCGCACACACACACACACACACACACACACTTCCAGCGATAGCTTATATTCTTGTCCTAATGCTCCAAACTTTTGGCTGTAGGCTGAGACGTTCCATCATTGTTCTAAGCCCCTCCTGCAAGACAAGTACAAGCTAAAAATAAGTCAGTGTCTACTCATGGCTTCACAGTGAAGGTTAAACTCTGCTCTTTCAGGTGAAAGTCCTCTGCTTAATCCACCGAACCAGCAATTTTTCTTCTCATGTGTGCTTTTTCAGTCTTTGTAGTAGCCAGATGAAGATCTCTGAAATTGACCTGTGATTGGCCAAAAATTGTCATGGAATTTTTGTTGTTGTTGTTGTCTAAAATATGTTGACTACCACAGCTTTAACTTACAAAATAAGAGTTATATCGCATTTCTCTTCAAAGCGAATGTATTGTGCACCTTTTTGACCTGTGTGCTAACATGACAACTGTCCTTTTCTGATGAAAGCTGATAATGGATGAGCTAGTAATCAAGGTTTATGCACACCGCATGTCTTCATTCTTGCTCAGATATAAAAAAAAAATACAGATTTTCTTCTTAGTTTTCCTCCATTTTTCTATTATCTATAGCCTGTTGGGTGGAATATTAAAGGATAATGGGCTCATATAATCTGCCATTGCTGGGCTACTGCTGTCAAAATGATGAGCCTTGCTCCTTTTTGGATGTTTTGCACACACTCTCAACTACTCAGACTTTCACAAAGGCAATAGCAAATTGGAAATGTACCTTGAAGTGATTTTCACTTATTTTAATCTATTCAGGAATTTAAGAGTGAAATCATTTCATACTAGCCTAACATTTGTTGCTTTCAGCTATTTCAGAGGCAGAGCTAATAACAAAGGTCATCAATAATAGTGAATCCCAGGCTTTGTCTTGCCATTCACAAAAAGTGGGTAGTACTTAGTGCTGCTGCATGGTTATGAGGCTCCTGTTTTCACCTATCAGAACAAGATATTTCTCTAATGGTCCTTGCTGATATGAAGTGGTCCACTTTTTGCTCCAATGGCACACTTCATCAGATATTAAAAACACTGGAAATGATTACACAAAGCTGCTATTCAAGTTGAGAATATGAACACCGAGGTACGATGTGCTTCCACATGACCTGTTTTCCAGGTATAGGTCGTTTTCCGCCAGTATTAACATTTGTCATGGTCCATGTTGAGTCAGTACTGTTACAGCAGAGGTGCATTTTCTCTGGGGGCCATATTCTCTCTTTCTCTTTTCTCTCCACTCTCTTCTCCACTCTTCACCCTCTCCAATTAGGGGAGCTCCAGCTGTGTACCAGTCAGGATCAGAGGCTCGTTCTATTAGCCAAATCCATTTGTGTAGCGATTGAATCACTCCCCAATCTTCTCTTTTCATCCCCCGGCCCCCACACCCCAAATACACATCCATACACCCATGCTTTCATGAATGTCCCCGCAACCCCATCCTCTCCAAGCCTGTCTGACAGCTCTACAAACCCTAAATCTGATGACATAGAAATATAAAATACAGATACAGTATGTCCACCGTAATCTATAAAATTCAATTTAGATGGTCTAAAACTGATTTATATTTCTGCAAAATATCAATTTCAAAATTGGAAATTCATGCTGAATTGCATTCTTGCCTCAAGAAAATAAAATGTATTTTTTTCACATTGAACATGAGTTGCTGCACACTGACTAGAAAACTTGAGAAGTTCATTTAAAACAAGTACGTGTATTTAAAGCAATTTTAATAACTGTTCTGACCTTTCTCTGACTTAGTAATGAAAGTGATTGTAGTATTTTGTTGGATTTCAGCAAATTGTTAAAGTTGCAAGAAGCAGAAATAAAGCAGCCTTTCAGAGTTGCATAAAAGGCACAGAACCAGAGCTAAAGAAATATATACATACCGTACACTGAAAAATAGTTTCCCCTTGTTTTACTGTACCCAAAAAGATTATTCTTGAACTCAGTCCCTGTTGAATTCCTCCATGTCCTTCATAGATTTTCCCATTTATTCCAGAAGGTGGCACAATTGTGTAGGAACTGGTCACAAGCTTGGCATTCATCATAGTGCCATTGATGCAATATAAAAAGCCTGTCACCGAGGTCTTGTTCCTTAGACAGTCATAGAAAACAGTGTCTCTATCTTTGTTCACTGTATGATAAGAGAACTCTTGACCCTTTGCCCTGAAGACAGTGTTAACAAGTTGCCAAAATGTCACGGTCTTTCTCTTTTGCAAAAAAAAAAAAAAAAAAAGTTGGGTGAAAATAAAGCATCAGATGAAGAGTATGTAGCCTTTCCACAGAATCATATAATTCAAACCCACCAAGGGCAAGTCTTTTGTAAATCCTCCCCTTAGTTGAGTGTACTTTCCTGTCTTCTGCTCCCTCTCTCACTTTTTTTAATTCTCTCTCCACGTTCTGTCTCAGTCTCACTCTCTCTCTCTTTCTCTCTCTCTTTCTCTCTCTCTCTCTCTCTCTCTCTCTACACACACACACACACACACACACACACACACACTGTATTTTATTTTCCCTCTGTCTCTGTCCTTCTCTTGAGTGACAGTGTCTGGTCCTCTACAATTTTAATGGCTGTCAATTTTAGCTGGAATAAAACACCAGCAGAAACAGACTCACTGGTTCCCGGAGTTCTGCAGCTTACGGGATATTTGCTGGATCAAAACAATTCAAGAATATAGCTACCTAACCTTTATAAAAAGAACAGCACTTGAAGATTCTCAAGTTTAAAAAAAAAAAAAAGTTCAATATCCTCATTGAGGGTAAAACTTCTAAAAAATTATGACCTCCACCATGAAGGCTACATTTTGGATTGCTTCATTTTTTAGTTAACGGGCATAATGTTTCAAAAACTTTAAGGAAGAGTAGTTTTACTGAAATTTTATGGGACATTAGTGCGCATTAAACAATTAATGGCTTAATGGGACTGATCTGAATCAGTACACAACCAAAAACTGAAAAATAACTATGTTATGAATTTGACATACTTACCTTTTTTTCTTATTTTTTTAAAAAGGGTACAATAATGTACAAATTTTACTTTTTAAATAAATAACATGAAGAAGGGAGTGGGATTGTATGCGATTAGTTAATTCCTAATGATTTCAGACCAGTTCTCATACAAACACAAAGTTATTTTAAACAAATTGGTGGTCAAATGCAAAATGCAAAATCTACATGCTACTGCACAATCCAGTCAACCACGCCAAAAATATTGTCTACTTAACACAATTCAAATATTGGACATGCACTCGGTGTTCACTCTTTGACACATGCAGAGTCTATTGCAATTCTACACAAGTCCCCTGCTCTGAAGGCTCTGTTTAGTTGATACTATCATAACATTGTTAATTTTATAAAATCTTTTAACATTGGGGTCATTGTTTTCTACTGGATACTTTATTAATCCCAAAGAGAAATTGTTTAAATTATTTACATTTAAAAGTCTTTCTTTTATTATGACCATAAAATTGTCTTTCAATAAAATATTGCCCAGTAGACCACCATTGTCAACTATTACCTATGAATAATAAACATGTGATTATACATATTAATAGAAAACTTAACATTATGAGCTTTGCAAAGATATATTTTAAGGCAGATTTGTTGAATTGGACTGTATTAGATTGTGCAGATATAACTAATAAAGTGGCCACTGGGGATATATGCATAAATCAGGTTTCTGGGCACCAGTGTATTTTATGGTACAGGCCTCTTTTTGGAATGATAGCTAAAAAAGAGAGCAACATTTATATAATAAGCCTTTGCATGTAATTTTGATGGATGGAAACAAAGCAATACAGCTACTTGTAGATATTTGCAGTGAGTATTCAATGAGAATGCTCCTGCTTTGAACACGTCTGATTTTAAGAGGATCTGAAGTGCTCTTATCATTCTGATATGGTGGTATATAACAGAATATTTGAAATAACTGTGAGTTAAAATTGATTTACTTGCTATTCATCAAGTGTACATCAATGTGTAAAGTTAGAAAGTCTTGATCATTCCCTAATCGCAATCCAAAGAATCCCTTTGGATTAGTTCATGCATTAACTCATAATGACTTTCTTGCATGATGTTACATGACTTTTTAAATATTTTCAAAGATATAAAAAACCGAAAGCTCGCGCAACACTTCAAACCAAGTATGCAACTGCACATGTACACGGTATCCTTGGAGATTTTTTTTTTTCAAAACACTATAGAAAGAAAACATTTGGAGGCAGAGGCATTGAATGTATTCAAAGGGGAGCACACTTTCTGATCCTACTCACACTCCTCATGTATTTTCCTGCCCGTTCTTTGGCCCACTTCGCACAACCTGAAGTTCAAGCCTGAGAGATGCCTCCTGGTACTCCTGATGACAGGAGTTTAAGAAAAATAGCTGCGGCTAAAAGGCTTGGCAAGGTATTCTACATGGGCATCCGAGTGTGTTTGTTTGAGGGGGTGCACTTGACCTCCTCCCTCTCGAGGAGCAATGGAGGAGACAGTGGAGAGCTTCTCAGGGCTGTCAGTCAGACTTTATCCTAACGTGGTGTGGCTACTGCTGTATGTCTCAGCTCCCACCTCCACACTGAAAACGTAGCAAATAAATTGTCACGTTGAGTGTTTGACGTTACACCTATTTTTCAACAAATTACTGCATTTCTGGCTTGTTGTGTTTAAATATGAGAATTATTTGTGGTTTTAACCTTTTTAAATATCTTATAGCCTTTGTAGGTCTTGGGAAGTGATGTAAAATTTAAATTAAAAACAACATTTAGACACTAGCACAAATAATGGATAATAACATAGGAAGTGTAACATGATGAAATTTTGATTAATTGAGCTGCTATTTTTAGCTGTTTCTTAAGTATAATATGATGTGCCTCAGTTCTTTGCAAAGTTCACTTTGCTATACACTTTCCTCAGTGTACAAAACAACACAGAAAGCTCAGAATCATGGGTTTCCTTATTTTGGGTGGGTTGGGGTGGTGAAGTTACTGGAAGTCACTCTTGCAGCAAAGACATTGCTCTTGTCACTGGGTGGCTGTGTGATGTCCCTGGCTTTTGACCTTTGCATATATTTGCAAAAAACATGCAGGATTTTAACATATAGCAAGTTGACAAAGTAGATTAGATTAGATTAGATTAGACTAGATTATGAAACAGTATATGTCTTAATATTGTCATTTGAAGCCTTAATGCTATTAAAGTATTCAGTGTAGAACTAAAATAAAGTTATTTTTCCATCTTCTTCAGTTTGTTTCCATTTTTTTTTTAACTCAACCCAACTAAAATATTGGCTAAATCCAAGGTCACATGTTTTGCATGTACTCTATAAAAAATCTCCAAGAAAAACAGTCTCCCTCTATCTCAGAACTTTGAATCATGCCTCTAACTTGGTTTTGTTTTCATCGTGTCTCATCACTCTCAAGATGATAGTGCTGATTGTGATTTGTATTTTCAAAGCTGGGGCGGGAAAGCGTGTGGGTGGGTGTTAAGGGGGTGTAGGTGTTTGCAGCAGGAAAAAGACAATACAATTAAATGATTAATGCACAGCGGGGCCACTGACAATTAAAACTATTATAGAAATTAAAATGGCATTATGTCACAGTGGAAAGCTGATGATACGCGTGCCGTCTTTTTAAAAGCAATTTTCATAATTCCAATAATTGAAATTACGGCATATTCATTCATTTACTGGGTGAGGAGGGCTAAGAGCGGCTACTAATGAAATGCAATCATTAGCATCCAAACAAAGTAATTGGGTTGTCTTTTATCCTTGGAGATAGGTGATAAGGCACAATCACCCCCATCACCCCCTCCATCAAAATGCAAAAGCAAGTAATTAAAGCAGAGACAAAGATGAGACCAGCGCTGCTGCGGTGCTGTACACCTCTGAAAACAGTACTGATTGCCTTGATTAGAGACCTTACTGTACCCTCTGATTTTGTTTATGGATACTCTGACATTCTTGGGGAAAAGAAGGGGTTGTGGGTAGATGGGTGTGAGTTATAAATTTGTTTCTGAAATCGCAAGAAAAAACATTCAGAAAGATGAGAAATTCTAAGAAAATTTTATATATTAAAGTGTACACCATGGTTGGTCCTTCTACCTGTGATGGAGCTTGAAATCACAACAAAGCCCACATTTAGCTCAGTTAGACATTAGCTCCTTGTACATGCTTAAGAAAATGGAAAGTAGTGCTGCTCTGTGAAGACAATTACCAACCTGCTCGTGAGGACAGAGCAGCAAGAAAAGGGATGATGGTGGAGGTGGAGAGGTGAGCTGGAGAAGAAGAGAGAGGTTGAAATGAGAGGAAGATGGGCACATGAAGAGTCTTGAAGAAAAGAGCTCCTTCTCACTCGTCTCTCTAGTGGGGACACCATTCTCTCGCTCCCCTTTCTTGGCTACCTCCTCTGTGGCTTTCTGGGTGCTTCTTCCCAGTATGTCAGCTGCCCAACCCCCACCCCCACACCCCTCTTCCACCATCCTGGGAGAGTGTCATTAGGCCCTCCTGGAGGGGAGTCAAGAATATAATGCGAGAGGGGCCAACTTCTAAAAAAGAGCCCAGTGGAACCTTTTCTACTTGTGCTGTCCCCTCATTAACAGCCTCCTCTGCTCTGTGCCCGCTTCAAACTTCAATCACACCTCCTTCTTTGCGCCTATCTTCATCTCCAGTGTAAGGCAGCTTGTGTATCTACCCCCCTGAGGGCCAGGGAGGGAGCCCATTTCTTGCTAGTTCGGCAGAGAGTTGACACAGTCACCTCCTCCCAGCCCCGAACACTATACTTCCACCTCTTCTGTGATGGGCTGATGGGCGAATAACAAAAGAACCTAGAGGGGAAAGAAACTCCTCTTCTTATAGCCTTGGCCCTGAAGCCCACCATTCCATTTCGCAGCCTATGAGAGTAGGGCTTTTCATCTCAAAAGATCAACACATTTCTCTCCTGCAGGCACCTACACCATTTCTCTCTCCCATTTTCTCCCTCTCCTCTCACTCTATACACCTCTCTCATTCTTACTCCTTGGCAAATGGGAAAACTGTCCTTGGTTGGATTCTGTTTTTCAAAGGAATCAATTCTCCTTTGTACACACTTGATCTGACCCTGTGACAGGCATTAAGTGTGTCTTCTGCCTGATACAGAGGGCTCGTGTTCTGTGTGCTGATGGACGCAGCCCATTATCACATACAAGTGCAAGCACACACTCATGGACACTTACAAAAAGGGCATTTGTTCACATGTCCATGCATGCAGACGCATGTCCACATTCACACGAGTATGGATTCATGGACATGCTGCACCGAGTATACATGCCACTTGCACGCAAACAACCTCAGACACATACAGACTCACATATTCTTGGTGAGTGTGGCCTTTGAGATGATGTGCAGAGAATACCGGTAAAGGCTGCCTGTGATTGAGAACTCATCAGGTATGTGGTGCTGAGCACAAACTAATGGCTTTGACAGGAGCACTGAAAGGGTTGAAGAGGTCACAAGGCAGAAATGTCCAAAACTGAAGATAAATTGTGAAGAAAGATGAGAGAGTGCTGATTTCACCAAAGCTAAAATTTGAGGTTATTTATGGACACCAACCAGCTGCAGGCAAATGTGCAGCTGGTTGATAGTTTCTGATGGGCACAGCAAAATAAAAAAAAATATTACTGTACAACACTAATGATTTTACGACCAGTTACTACCTGCAAGTAGTGAACAAAACATTGACATATCACTTTTTAGTGTATATTAAAAAAGCTGCTTATTTAGCAAAACAACAAATTCTGAGTTGTAACAGTGCACAACAGATTGTTTTCTACTTGATTGTGCAGAAAAAAATAGAGCACAATAGGTTTTTAGCTTCTTTTCTTTTCTTTTTTTTAACAAATTGCTGAAAACAGTTGCCAAATGGAGGCAAAAATTCTGCTGTGAGAACAGAGACAGAACCAAAAACAGTAAAATTACAGGTAGGACAACTAAACAAGGAGCTAAACAACTACATAGCTCCATAAACCCAAGCAAAGCAGCAGATGATAACACACTGTGTGGTCATTAGTTTTTCATGTAATTTGTTTAGATAAAATTATTATACTACTTGTAGGGCATTTCAAATCCAACTTGGGTATGCTTTACAAGTCAGGAACTACAAAACCAGTGATGCATGGTCCATAAGAGCATATGACAGTATTTCTGTTGTTGCTGTGGTGGAAGGAAGGAAACAGCTGACACCAGTGCATATGATTTTTTTTTTTTTTTGTCCAAGTCTCTGGATTTCACTCAGGTTCAATAACTACCATAAAGCAGCTGGCTGGCTTGAACTAATGGTTACTGAAGTGGTAGATTGTTACTACAGTTCCATTTCACTGGACAACATATCAAACTGTAAATATGTAAAGAAAACAAACAAACAAAAAAAAAACATTAATTGATGGATATTTTGGTGACCACCAGTGGGGTGGATGTTGTTCACACTGAATTCTCCCTGTAGAGATCATGGCTTGCTAATTTTTGTGCATTAGCTTTATACACTTCTGTCAGTCTTTACACAATGTAAACAAAGGCAGTGTTAGTTCTGAGCTAGCACTGAGTGCAGAGCTGTTTTGAAGTAACATGAAGGAGTGCTGTGGAAGTAAGACACCTGCAGTTGTCAATACTGGACTACTGGGCTATCTGAGAAGTGGCTGGAAAAGTCCCTTACTGCTGTTTTACACAGTCATTGTCTGCTATCCCAACTTTAGTCATTGGAGGTTAAAATGTCACACCTGTTCCTTTGTTTTCTTTGTTAATGATTTTTTAACAAGCTTAATCACTGATCAGTCAGTATACACGTGTCCACGAAATCCCAGAAAGGACATTGTAGCTTCCCGGAAAACGCATATTTGGTTTGTAATGGTTATGGATATGGTTTGTAAATATCCTGGAATTTGTTTTGTTAATGTAAAGGAGCCCACCCACCACTTTAATCATACTCTGGATCTTGTCCTGACATATGGCATAGAAACTGAAGACCTAACAGTATTCCCTGAAAGCCCCCTCCTGTCTGATCATTTCTTAGTAACATTTACATTTACTCTAATGGATTACACAGCAGTGGGGAATAAGTTTTATTACAGTAGGAGTCTTTCTGAAAGTGCTGTAACTAAGTTTAAGGATCTAATTCCTTCATTATTATGCTCTTCAGTGCCATGTGCCAACACAGTGCAGAGCAGCTACCTAAACTCTGCTCCCAGTGAGGTAGATTATCTCATCAATAGTTTTACATCCTCACTGCGTACGACTTTGGATACTGTGGCTCCTCTGAAAAGGAAAGCCTCAAATCAGAAGTGCCTGACTCTGTGGTATAATTCACAAACACACAGCTTAAAGCAGATAACCCGTAAGCTGGAGAGGGAATGGCGTCTCACTAAAGTAGAAGATACTCATTTAGCCTGGAAAAAGAGTTTGTTGCTCTATAAAAAAGCCCTCTGTAAAGCTAGGACATCTTACTATTCATCATTAATTGAAGAAAATAAGAACAACCCCAGGTTTCTTTTCAGCACTGTAGCCAGGCTGACAAAGAGTCAGAGCTCTGTAGAGCCGAGTATTCCTTTCACTTTAACTAGTAATGACTTCATGGATTTCTTTACAAATAAAATTTTAGACATTAGAGGAAAAATTATTCAAAACCATCTCCAAGATTTATCTTCATGTTCGGCTGCTTTCAGCACTGCTGGTATTTGTTTAGACTCTTTCTGTTCCAGTTGATCTTTTGGAGTTAACTTCAATAGTTACTTCCTCCAAACCATCAACATGTTTATTAGATCCCATTCCTACTAGACTGTTCAAAGAAGTCTTTCCAATTATTGATGCCTCAATCTTAAATATGATCAATCTGTCTTTATTAGGTGGCTATGTACCACAGGCCTTCAAGGTGGCTGTAATTAAACCGCTACTTAAAAAGCCATCACTTGACCCAGCTGTCTTAGCTAATTATAGGCCAATCTCCAACCTTCCTTTTCTCTCAAAATCCTTGAAAGAGTAGTTGTAAAACAGCTAACTGATCATCTGCAGAGGAACGGTTTATTTGAAGAGTTTCAGTCAGGTTTCAGAATTCATCACAG
>JAMQGT020007472.1:0-15573 GCA_024447675.2 Pterophyllum scalare | reverse complement strand
CACACCGTCCTCGTGAAAGCACTCGCGATCAAGTCCGCTCATTCCGCCTGAAATCAACTTCGGGAACTTCACGCCACGGAGACAACGCCGTGCTCGGTCCACCACGCAGCACAGGCTGCGACTGCCGTTAAAACGACTGCGTCGCACCGAGCTGTTTCTCCTCCCTCTCTCCTATCTTCCTCTCGCCGAAGGCTACTGTTCCGTGGACACGTCCATGACCGCAGCGGCCGTCATCCACAAACCTGCAGCGGACAAAGCGTCGCCTACTGCTTAGCTGAGCCGCGATATGGAAAGCCAGAAAGCCGGCATAGGCTGCTAAATTCACCGACTGAGCACAGCCATGTTGCAACGAATGGGAGGAGAAAAAAAAACAAGATCTTGTATATATATATATATATATATATATATATAAAAAGGACCCATATCTTCTCAACCACGCCGGCTTCATGGTAGTCTCATCACTCGCCTGATGGGAAATTCAATACCCATTTTATTACACCGTTTCATCATAGCTTCATTATATGCATGGTACTATACGATATAACGGAAGTGAACACATCAGCATGTCATTACATTAAACTGTGGTCATGCAATTGGCTTTTTCCCCACGGGGTTTCTTGAGAATGTGTAAATAGCGACGCCTAAAATAGTAGCTCCACTGCCTCTGAGTTTTTAAAGTTTAAATATTTAAGAAATAACCAGGTTTCTGAAGAAAGTCTTCCATCTATTTTGTGAGAGCATCAGAAAATAATCTGACCTGTTTAAATGCATGTTTGGAGTCAAAGCTTTTTCCTCTGATAATCTCGGCAAGAGTGGTGAATGTGTTTGACCTATGTCTCTATTTAAATTTTATAATCATTTTATTAATCTGAAAAAGAACACCAATAAGCATGTGTTTCCATTGGGTTTTTTTTTTTAATAACAGGAGACACATAAAAGTGAGTTGTTTAAATAATAAAAATGCAAACGGTAAACAAGGAGATAAACCAAAAAAGTTACCCACTGCAGGTCCAGAGAAGGCAGAAATATTTCTGAATGTTGATTATCCATCATATTGTTTTGCATGGTGATTTTCTTTTTTATTTGTGGATGCAGGGATGAATTGTGTTCATTTATACTGTTTGTAATGAGAATCATGCAGTGATTTCCACCACAGAACCATGTCTGATTTTACTGCAGCATCGCCTGAGGACCCTTCAGGATTGTCTCTTGGCTTTGTCACTTAGCTTATATTTTAAAATAACCTTAAATTATCTGAATGTAATAAAGGTGTATGAAACTTCGTTACCATGTATTTACGGCTGCCAAATTTTTTTCCTAGAAGCTGGGGAGGGAACACCTCACCCCCCAAAAAAGTCTTAACTTCTGATTGAATCTCTCTGGAAGCTCTTTCACATCCCCAACCATCTGACCAAATCAGCAATGTAAATTATTCTGTGAAATGTTCTACCAGGTGGTTATTTTTAGATTACACAACTTCTATAGATGCTGCTTTCCTTTCAAAATCAGAATAAAATTCTCCATAAAATAGCAATGTCTTATTTTCAACATTTTGTATTCTATTTTAAATTCCAATTCATTTAAACATGTAAATACTTTTTAAAATATTTATTTCAAACAGCATCCAGACTGTTTTTTTCTTTCAAAGAATAAATCTATGCATTAAAAAGAAGAGTCAGGGGTTGTTTATGGTTCCTCTTAAAGGGCTTGGTTTGTATGCTGCTAAATATGGCATTTAAATATGAGCTGTTTAGCAGAGGAGCATGACCGACAACACTGATCCATCAGCTGCAGGTGACCCAGCATAACTTTGGGCCAAACTAACCCACTTTTGGCAAAGCAAATCAACTCATGTTTCAAGAAATTTTTTACATGCGACCCTGATGTGTCATGACTAGCTTTTAAAGAGCAGCAATGTTGACTGTATTGACAATTTGGGATGCACCATTCCAATTTTTTTCCACTAATGACAATAACAACACCATGGCTTCAGGTACCAAGTACCTAACCATTAATCAACTTGGTTGATTCGTATTTACTTATTAGTAAAATAAATGCTCTTTACTGTAAGTGCATCTGCTCTCACACAGGCACGTGTAGAGTGGAACTGACAAGAGACTGGTGAAGTAAAAGAATATTAATCTAGCTAACAACCACACTATGTAAAAATAATAGCTATAAGCACTTCCATTAGCAGCAGGTGCACTGCTGTTTGGTGTAGTAAACAAAGAGCAACATAAAACTGATTTGAATAGATTGGCCCACTGTCCACTTGGTAAGGCTAAATCTTTATATAACTATTCACAATACAGCAGAGGTCCAACATTGTTCAAAGCCTCTACACTTCAATCTACTAAAGGCACAAATTCAGTCATCCCATTGTGTAAATGTGACACACACACACACAAAATGTACAGGACATGTTTCAGAAGACTGGGATGAAAACCAGACCTTTGTTTGTCCTTTTCCTCCTCTTCCTCACTGTCTGTTCTCTTCCCATGCGTCTGTCCTGCAGTCTGTGCTTCAGCAAACTGTTTCTGGGAATTTTAAAAGTGCAGGGAATAAGATGAAGGATAAACCATGTATATAATTTATGCAGAATTTATTTTAGTATTAGAAGTACCTCTTTTCTACAAATGTGATTACAGTGAATGCCAGAAATGTTCCTACAGTACTCATAATGCAATCTGATACCTGTTCATGGTCAGAATCCCCAAAAATGATATGCAGACCCATGAAAACCACTAGAGACAATAAGCTAAGGTGCAGATATTGTGACAAGGAAAATCTGGTGGGATATTTACTTCTAAGCAACTTACCATGCTGCGACTGCCTCCACCTGCAGTTGTGTTCCTCTTCTCTGCAGTCGTCTCTCTTTTGGAGGGAGAGGTTTTTGGGATTTCTCCAAATCCTCACTCTGAGCCACTGTGTGCCGTGGTAAGGAATCTCTTTTAGGTGTCCCCCTCCTTAAAAAAAAAAAAAATTTTTTTTTTAAATAAAGTAGTGTAATATTTTTTGCTTAAAAGAAAAATTTACGAATATGAATACAAAATAGAACTTACTACTTTAAGTTTTTGAATGAATTTAGAAAAAATACGCATATTTTTAGTTTGATTATTTAGAACTGATAAATGATTATTTATCCTTGGATTTCATTAACAGTTAATGGTAACAATAATAAAATCAATATAGATCTTTAATGCAAGTTTATCATACTAAAACATAATCAACAAGCTTCTTTTGCCTGCTTCTTTATTCACAACGCTCTGCATATTTGAATAGGTAGATTTTTTATGCTAAATACCCCCTTCCCCCAAAGGGATTTGTGTCTCATCTTAGTCTTGAACCTGTGAGCTTTGGTATAGCAGGCAAATATGGAAACCACTAGATGGAGCAGCTATGGCCAAATAATCAGTAAAAAAATATTAATGAAAATGTCAGCAGTCACAGTTCCATACATACAGCTTTTACTATTACGTGGCAGCAGAAATGTTTCAGATTGTGGCTTTCCTCAGTGTTTGTTGATCATTTTTAATTAAGTGATTCATTAATAGGGGGAAAAAATGTGTTCGCACAGCTAAAAACAAATTTTTTGATGAAAGAAGCAATAAATGTTGCTGACCAGCCATTGCGGGTTTGAAACTATATAACAAAATGGCTAAGAAAATAACTTCTGCAACTCAGTATTCTTAATGAATGCTATCTGAGTCTCTGGTTTGTCAAACAGACATTTCACCAGTCCTCACCTGGCAAGCTCACTAAAAACTACCTGCAGAAACTACCAGTCTCAACACCAGTGAAATCCAGGATGCAGACTTTTAAGGGAGAGTTGCAAAGTAAAGCCCTATCTGGGTGGCCAATAGAATGAAAAGATTAAGATGGGCAGGCAAACACAGATACTGAAGAATTAAGGAATTAAAAAAAAAAAGCCTTTGAACATAAAGATCCAAATTTGAGCCGAACATCTGTAAGATAAAAGAACCAGAGGGGTGTTTGATGCCATCTGTCAAACATGATGGATGAAATGGATGGGTTTGGGTACTCTGGCAGTGGTAAAGTGAGAGACCTTCACAGGATAGACAGGTTCTTGAACAAGGAAGGTGATCACTCTGTTTGGCAACACTGTGTGAAACTCCATGGATGCCCTTGATTGGAGCCAATTTCCTGGCAGGACAATGGTCCAAGAACAGCTCCAAACTTTGCAAAGCTATTTGAGAAGAATCCAGCAAGCTATTCTGTTTACAATGCAGTGGCTGGCATTCTCAGAGTATCTTAACTCTATTAAGCTGATGAGAGAATAGTTTGACTGTTAAGACACTGATCCATATTAAGGGTGGTGTTTCAGGCAACACTAAGTGAAATGTTACCTTAGCAAATAGACAACTAGAATACTAAAGGGCTGCAAGACTGTGAGTGGTGTGACAGCGTCTAGCTTACTGCACATAAACCGCCAGTTTTGTCAGGAAAAACGTATGCCTACTCTCATATATTCAGAGATACTGCCAGAAAACAGCTGTCCTGATCAGAGATTAATAACGCTCGGCTGAGAGCCCACCACACCTGATGAACACAGAGGCCTTTAAAAGCATAACGGCTTTCTTCTTTATAAATAGTAACAATTGTTTCTCCAGCAGAAGAAAGTAGCAGACTGTGGTGGAAATGCAACCCGAGTAACGTTGTCATTTAAGACAAATAGCATAATCACTGTAACACATTTAGACAGTCCAAACATCTATACCATTTCCAAATTGTGATTAATGACTGCAAATATGTCCCAACTACTAGAAACACCAGAATTGGTGGAAGTTGTACCTTGTAATGTCCATTCATCAGTGTGTGTTCAATTTGGGCCAAATTTAGGTCAGTTTAAAAACTTTACATTAATGCCAGGGAGAATCAGTTCATTCATAGACCACTTACCCTTTTAACTCTGGAGGAGTTGTTTTTTACTTGAATAGATGAGGATGAGCCAGATGACTGAGAAGATGAGGACTCAGAGTCTGATTCTGAGGATGAAGAATCGTCGGATGATGATCCTTGTCTTGTTCGTTTCCCTTCCTTCTTTGAATCTCTTCCCCTCTGCTGTGCTCCACCCACTGAGCTTGTCAAACCCTTGCTTTCATCCACATCTTTTGGTTTTTGGGTGGACTCCTTGGCAGCCTTTTCAGTCTTTCCTGAAGCTGCCTGTTCTTTATTCTCCAACACTAGCCTTGTGGCTTTTTCTTCTTTGGGAATGATTGCAGTACTAACAGCAGGCTCCTCCTCAGATTGGATCCCCACAGATCCTGGTGGTCCAGCATCAACCTGCTGATTTGTCCGTATCTCTGAATCTTCCTGTTTAATGGAAGGATGCTGTCCTAACTGTCCTTTCCCAACACTGGTAGGAGAAGTGACAAGTGGGGCGTGAGGCTGGGGGCCATCAGAAAATGTACGGGGCCGCTTAATAACCATAGATGTGGATGAGGACTGCACTTGAGCTGGGTCCCTTAGGAACTTGAACTTCTTAAATGATGAGTGTGATGAAGGAGTTGCTGGTGACATGGCTGCACCAGACTTGGCTGCTTGGGCTTCGCTTAGGGGTTCTGGAGCATGGACTTGCTCCTGGTCTTTGTCTCTGTTGACGAGTTTATAGCTGGTCCTGTGGAGAGGGGGTGAGGAGTTGGCAGGGAGGTGAGACCAACCTCAAGGCCACATTTGGATGGAGAGCGCTGACTCTCACTCTCCTTTTCAGCCAACCTAGTTTTATCTTTCTCCTGTTCCAGCTTCTCTTTCCTGCTCCTCCCTTTCTTTCTGCATGGCTCTCTCATTCTCCAACCTTTCACGTTCAAGAGCTTTTTCCCTTTCTTGCTCCAAAGCTCTCTCCTTCTCCTTCTTGCCCTTTCTAGTTTCTCTTGCTCTAGAGCTTTCTCCTTCTCCAGCTTTTCCTTCCTCTCTCTCTCAATTCTCTCCTGTTCCAGAGCTGCCTCCCTCTCTTGTTTCAAGGCTTTTTCCCTCTCTATCCTCTCTTGCTCCAATGCTTTCTCCCTTTCAATTCGTTCCTTTTCTCTTCTCTCTAACTCCAAGGCCCTCTCCCTCTTCAACCTTTCTAGCTCGAGAGCTTTTTCTTCTCTCCAAGTCCAAGGCCCTCTCCCTTTCCAACCTTTCTAACTCTAGAGCTCTCTCTCTCTCAATTCGCTCCAACTCCAAGGCCCTCTCCCTCTCCAACCTTTCTAACTCTAGAGCGTTCTCTCTCTCAATTCTCTCCAACTCCAAGGCCCTCTCCCTCTCCAACCTTTTTAGCTCTATAGCTTTCTCTCTTTCGATTCTTTCTTGCTCTAAGGCTTTCTCACATGCTATCCTCTCTTGCTCCAAAGCTTTCTCCTTCTCTAACCTTTCCTGCTCCAGAGCTTTTTCTCTCTCAATCCGCTCCTTTTCCTTCCTCTCAGCCTCCAGAGCTAGTCTTTCTTGCTCAATAGCTCTTTCGCGCTCCCGTTCACGCTCCAAAGCAGCTCTCTCCATTTCTTCTTTCTCGCACTTTTCCCTCTCCTCTCTTTCTTTCTGAAGCCGCTCTTGCTCCAGAAGTTTCTGTCTTTGAAGCTCAGCCTGCCTCTCCAGTTCCAAGGCCTTCTCTCAGTGCTAATGCTTGCATTTGCTCTTCCCTCTCTTTAGCCAAAGCTTGTTCCCTCTCCTGCCTCTCTTTTTCTAGAGCAAGTTCCTTCTCCCTCTGCAAAACCTTCTCTCTCTCTTCTTTTTCTAAGGCCTGCTGTCGCTCAAACTTCTCTCTCTCCAAAGCTCTCTCTCTTTCCCGCTCCAGTACTAGCGCTCTCTCTCGCTCTTCCTCCACGGCTCGTTCTTGCTCAAGTTTTCTCAGCTTCTCTTGCTCTTTCTAGGTCAGACTCCATCTCTCTGTCCCTCTTGTCGGGCACAGTGGACTCAAGCATACTCACAGGTACTTGAATATGGGCCGAATGTGCTCCTGCAACACCCTGATTGGTGCCTGGCATTATGGAAAATGGTACATGCTCTGCAGTGTTAGATGTGTGAGTGGTGGCAGATACCAGGGTCTGCTGGTGGTCCTCTGCCAGGAAATGATGTAGCTGAGGATGAATTGCTGTCCTGCCTATCACCTTCCCCATCGGTGCCATGCCACCCTGCTCCAGAGAAAGCACCTTCTGACTCCATTTTACGTGCCAGAAGGGTCAGCGGGCCTGGCCTACGCTCATTATGTCCACTCCTCTGTGGCTCAGGGCTGCTACTGCGGCTACCACTGCTGGAGGAACCAGAGCTGGAAGAACTGGGTGAACGCCTAGCTGGGGCAACATCTGGACTAGGTGGGCTCTGTTTAGGGGTGTCAGGCAAAGGGAAGGATAATTCTGGTGGAGGGGAGGGAGGTGGTGTTGGCTGGCGGAGTTGGGGTGACAAAGAGAAGGGATGTGTTGCTGCTGGGGTTGACGGGATGCTGCAGACCTCTCCCTTGTTGTGGGACCCCTGGCGGGCTCTCTGAAGTTTCTCCTTCGAGCACCGCTGTCCCAGTCATCATCGTCACCATCCTCGCTGTCATCATCGTCACTGTCACCTGGGACTTCGCTGGATGCAGAGCCTCTCTCTGGCCTTTGCTCAGCACCAGTAACGCGCATGGGCACGGAGCCAGAAGCAGGTGGACTGGACACATCAGCCTCCTGGTTTCTGTTTCCTTGGCCCTCAGTTTACTGCACCAAACAATCCCTCTCCACCAGAGGTGCCAGCTGGCTTGTGCTGCTCAGCTAATGCTGGTGTGACATCCTGATGAGAATAGAAAGGGAGCACAGATTTATTTATTTTTCCCCTCACATAATTTTAATCAGAAATTTATTTTTACATGTGCATCTTATGTCAGAAACACTGCCTTACCTGGGCAGGAGGAGGACATGATGTGCTGTTGTTGACTTCTGCATGACCCTCTTGCTCTGTTCACAAAAGACACAAATATAAAATCAGAAGATTCTGCATAGCCATCTACACTGTACAGTATTTTTCGTGATAGCAACAGAGGATTCTAACAACACTAACCATTTGTTTCATATGCTTCGCGAGCCTCTCTCTCCAGACGCTGCCTCAGTAGCTCCTGTTGCTTAGCCAGATACTGCTTTATAAAGCTGTTCTGGCTCATTTCCTCGCCAATCTAAACACACAAAGATAATTTACAATACAATGCAAGATCTCAAGGCTAGTAGCACCTACTTCTTGCAGACATTTATGAGAGTTGTGTAAATGCACGTTTTGTAATTTATACAAAAGAGGCCATTACTTGTAAAGACACTTCAGTCTTTGAAATTTAAATAAAAGTATCTTTGAGATTCTCACCTGAGAGTTTGGCTGTAGTCCAATATGAGCTGTGGAGGTCCTCTGCAAGTTCTCCAGCATGAGAGCCTGTTAGTGAGACAAAAAGACATTTTTATGCAATGTGAATAAAAGGAGAACACTCTTTCATGGGCACCTTGTATTCAGTAGTATGTTTTATCCCACCTGCCAACATTTCCACCCTTGACAAAATATAGCGAGTTTCTGTGTAATGGAACAGATACCCTTAAGTATCACTGCTGCTTATTTAAAAAAAAACAAAAAACAAAGTTAGACTTTGAGAATTTTGTCTTTGACACTTTTAGAAAGCCTGTGATAGTGAGCAACTAGAAAACCTTTAACAAAAAAGAGGAGGATGACAAACAATGATGGTTACCGGTAAGACAGCAAAGTCTGCTAAACAATGACCGACAAGGTTACCCTAAAACTGAAGTGAAACGCCAACCAGGCAGTGATTAACTTAGCTTAAATTTCATACATGACTAATTAAACACCTTGCATAAAGCTGTGCAATATCCTTACTACTCTGTTTATAATCTTTAACTTTGCATGTGCGCACCTTTGATACTCTACATGGCTATTATGGCCATAATAATGTACTATGCTAGTAAGTCGAAATTGTTCAAACAAACATGTTATATGAGCTTTGCAGGTACTTCAGCTGGTGACAGACAACGTACCAACAACTACGGCTAAAGTAAGCAACATAATGTTCAGTTTCGTGAGGGAAACAGACAGTTGAAATTTAGACTGGTATAATAAACGTTATTTATATGCATTGCAAACACACCATGAAGCCTTCATGGTGCAATTCAGTGAATAAACAAAAAGAAAAGCATTCCCTAGCTTTAGAAGCGAAATTGATAACGTTTGACTATCTGCCGCAATGTAAACAAACAAGCTCAAGCCCTACGACAGCTCACAGGCCTGCCGAAGATTTCTGAGGGCAACTACTCCTAAAGCTAGCCAATGCGTTTATTCAAAAGAGAAGTGCAATTACATTAATTGCATACTGAGAGTTGGCCGCTAAAAGTTGTCGAGTTTCTACATAACTCTGACTTGGTGTAATGTCAATCTGTTGGCCAAACTCACAAGAGCAGTGCACGCATCGTTAAGAGCAACACACACAGAGCAGCAAGCGAGTCGCTAAGGCCACTGCTGAACTCACGGTGTTAGCCCGGAGAGCTAACGAGCTAACAGGACAACATCAACCCAAGGCACAGTTTAGGATTAGCCACTAAGTTGAGTGAACTCCCGGTCTTACTGCGGCTGGAACACTTATGCACAGCTACAACACTGCATAACAACACCTCTGAGAAAACAGGCGCGTTTTCAGCTGGTGACTGAACGTTAACCTCGATAACTCTACTCCGCTCAGCAGTAACGATACTCAGTTGTCGGCCCTCGAGAGAGCATCAGCCCGTCTCTTCGTTAACGTTAGCTTCGCAGCGACCGTGGCCCCGCGTTTCGCAGTAAAACTCACCCCCTTGAGTCTTTTAATGAGAGTGTTCTTCTGACCGCTCTTCGACAGTCCCCTCTCTTCAAGAGCAGCCTTTAAGTCCGCTACTCGAAGGGACTGGAGCGGTCTCCCGTCCAGCGTAACGTCTTCAAGGTCCGCCATTTTCCGTTCCTCTTGTCAGTTCCCAGCGAGAGCGACGATCTACGCCTTCATCCATGCGACGTCATCGACGACGACTTCCCCCGAAATCAAATATAATAAAAATAAAATAAAACGTCTCTCAATATTTTAAATCCCAAACCACACCAAAACTAAATTCAGTACTGCTAAACATACTCCACATATATTTGTAATAAATGCGTTGCTATAAATAATGGTTTAATATTTGCGCAAACATCTGCGCAAACCTGACTTCCTTCACAGCACCGCTATACGCCCCGCTTCCTGTTAACTGCTGTTTGGATTTGTGTGACTCTCGGTCGGCTTCTCTGCGCCTCGAAAATGTCGGCAGTGAGGTGATGTAAGTTTTAAAACCATGGGGGCTCACAACTGTTAAAAGTAGTTATTCGTAAGTGATAACGGCTTTAAAGTGAGAGTCCGTCCGGTTGTGTTGCCCAGACGTAAATTAAGCTAAGCTACATGTAAGCGTTATACGAAACAGAGGATTATTTTACTCTTTAAAAGATGTCGTGGTTCAATTATGTTAATCAAGGCTCAAATCAGCATCACCCCACTGCCAACCAAGGACTTGCAGACATCCTTTGCAGTTCTCCCAACGCAGTGTTCACATGCCCGATAGAGGGACCAGCGAGCATTGCAAGGCACGGCTCAGCTGGTTTCTCTTCTCCTAGCTCGAATGACTTTCCACCAGCTCCCCAAGGTGTAGTGAGCCCTCCCAGCCTTGAGAAGCTGTCCTGCGCTTGCCCGAGTGCAGGTCCAGTTAGGGAGCCTGAACCCATCTCCTATGTGACCCTCCAGGAGCAGCGGTGTGTTCTGAGCTGGTTCCAGGGCTGGACAGCCGCTCAGAGGGAGCGATTCCTCCAGGACCTTTTGGGGAAAGCTGTACCGGGGAAAGTGTGCACCCTCCTAGACTCACTCAGTACTCTCCAGGTAGTTCGTGCACTATCACTTGCAAACACATCCTCTGGATTGGAACGGGATTTCTAGCATTTAATTGGTGCTTTCTCTCTCTCTGTAAGGTTAAAGACAAACTGCCAAACATCTTTGAGTGCCAGCTCCGCCTGTGGACACAGTGGTTTGAGTCTTGGGGAGAAGAGGATAGGAATCATTTCCTGCACATGGTGGAGGAGCGTGACCCCGAGTTTGTTAGCCACTTTTACAAGAGTGTGGCGGGTACAGCAGGAAGAGACTGAGCAGTGTTTAACTATGATAGAGAAGCAAGTAAAAGAGGTGATGTGTGGTGTGGTATTCACATTCGGTGTAAGCAAGTTCTCAACTCTGGTGAGCTTTCTTGTAGATAGTAGTGATTAAAAAAAAAAAAATTCTTGTCCCCAATTCATGTCTGAAGCTCCAGTTTCTTTATTCATTGATATGGACTTCTAAATGAACATCTAGCTGTTGGAAAAATAACCAAACAGGTTTATTTCTTCTGTGATATATATTCGAGATATTAACACATCTGGGACAGCATGGACAAGATAACTTTTTTTTTTTTTAAAGAAAAGAATACATTTTTTTTGGTATATTTGTTTTATTGTCTGATACATTCAATAGCAACAGTAACAGAAATAAGTGTTATTTTATTTCTCATACACTCATACATGACTCAGGTATGACATATAGGTTGGCACAGAACTTCTCATGACCCTTATTGTATCCAGGCAGTTGGTCCAGGATTAGTTAAAACTATTGGATTTGGAGCTTCACCATCTTCAACACAGAAATTGACAAATGGATAGATTCTGTCTGTAAAGTCTTGACCTACAAAAGAGTACAAATGACTTCTGGTCCCTGAATCATAAAAAGAGATTGTTCCCTTACTGTAGTCCAGCATGATACCCAGTGTAACTGGCTGCATCTGAAGTCGAATAATAGCAGATCCCCTGTCCTCAATAGCTTTGAGCTGCACCCTGTTGTCCAGGACTATAGTCCAGTAACCATTTCTTGGTTTGAAACGTGGTAATCCCTTCCTTTGAGAAGATTCACTGGCTCATCCCAAGGTGGTAACAAGCCTTCCTACCTACTAACACCTCCCAATAATGCTCCAGATGAGAACCCAGTTTCCCCTAGGACCCCCAGAATCACATCAAACCGCTCTGGATTGTCAGGGAGTCTTTGCAAGAAGCTAGCAGTGGACATCTCGGTTTTATCAGCCGACAAGAGTATTCTTGGGTGCGCTGTGTTTGGATCGAAGGTCATATTTGCTGGTTAAGAGAAATGTAGATTTATCTTTATCTTTGAGTCACATTTATGACAAAGACATTCTCCTGATTTACTACAACTGCTTAGTAGGAGACTGATACATGATAGCTGATACTGAAGTAACAGAGGCATTTGTGCAGCTGTATTAGCTCTAAATCGAAATATTAAAAAAAAACGGGAAAGGCAACAAACTCTTATGTGTGACTCACAGGTATGGATGGTCTTTTCTTCTGTTTCAACTAGTTTCATCTCAAGATCTGAGGACAGTAAGAAGAGCACGTCTGTTACAGGATTTTGTGTTATAACAGTTTACTCTCTGTATACTGCCAGGCTAATCTATTAAGTTACCTTCTACATATTTCTCAAGTCTGTTCCTCTCAGCTCGCAGGACTAGCAAAAAGATCAGAAAGAGCAAATTATTTAATTAAGAATCCTAACATTCACTACTTCCTACTTTCCCATTTTATACTGAATATATCTGTTTTTTCTGTGCATTGAACATACTGTTGAAATCGTCCTGCAGCTGGTTATTCTCCTCGATCTGTCTTTGTAAGTTCCGCTCCATCTGGTTGAGCCTGGCATTCTTCTGATGCAGCTGCTGCTGCAGGCGATTTGCATCCTCACGGCACTGCTGCAGATCTGTCTGCAAGTCTGTTTGATAAAATACAGTGGGTACGGAAAGTATTCAGACCCCTTTAAATTTTTCACTCTTTGTTTCATTGCAGCCATTTGCTAAAATCAAAAAAGTTCATTTTATTTCTCATTAATGTACACTCAGCACCCCATCGTGACAGAAAAACAGAAATGTAGAAATTTTTGCAAATTTATTAAAAAAGAAAAACTGAAATATCACATGGTCATAAGTATTCAGACCCTTTGCTGTGACACTCATATTTAACTCCCATGCTTTTCATTTCTTCTGACCCTCCTTGAGATGGTTCTACTCCTTCATTGGAGTCCAGCTGTGCTAATTAAAGTGATTGGATTTGATTAGGAAAGGCACACACCTGTCTATATAAGACCTCACAGTGCATGTCAGAGCAAATGAGAATCATGAGGTCGAAGGAACTGCCCAAGGAGCTCAGAGACAGAATTGTGGCAAGGCACGGATCTGGCTAAGGTTACAGAAGAATTTCTGCAGCACTCAAGGTTCCTAAGAGCACAGTGGCCTCCATAATCCTTAAATGGAAGAAGTTTGGGACGACCAGAACTCTTCCTAGACCTGGCCATCCAGCCAAACTGAGCAATCGTGGGAGAAGAGCCTTGGTGAGAGAGGTAAAGAAGAACCCAAAGATCACTGTGACTGAGCTCCAGAGATGCAGTAGGGAGATGGGAGAAAGTTCCACAAAGTCAACTATCACTTAAGCCCTCCACCAGTCGGGGCTTTATGGCAGAGTGGCCCGACGGAAGCCTTTCCTCAGTACAAGACATATGAAAGCCCACATAGAGTTTGCCAATAAACATATGAAGGACTCCCAGACTATGAGAAATAAGATTCTCTGGACTGATTAGACCAAGATTGAACTTTTTGGGGTTAATTCTAAGCGGTATGTGTGGAGAAAATCAAGCTCAGCTCATCACCTGCCCAATATTCAAAACCTCCATTAAATCACTCAGTGGCTCTCAAGGAGTGTATCTGCACAGTAATAATGCAGTCCCATTGGGGATCTCACCTTCACAATTGTCAGGCACTTGAGTACAGCACCTCCTCAGCTCTGTGACTTCCTGCGTTAGGTCTGACAGAAGGAGAAGTTGAAACATTGAAAGATTAAACAGCTAAATGGGTCAAGTTTGAATAGTTTTTGATATTTTCAGAAATGCATTTATTTGTGTCCTGTTGAGTGTTAGTTGAGCTCTTAGTATATCAAGTTATGGTACGCAGAAAATACGCTCTCTGTCAGTTCTGAGGTTCTGAGACAAAAAATAATCTGGTTCTTATCAGACTTTAAAATTAGATAAATACAACCTCAGATGAACAACAAAATTTGAGACGTTCCACCGTGTCATTATTTTTTTTTAAACAAAAACTAGGCCAAAAAACAGATATGGTGTGTGAAAAAATAAATATACCATTACTTCTTCAGTAGGAATTAAGAGGGTAAGTAGCAGACAGGTACTGAACATTTAGCAGTTTGCTGGTCTGAAGCATTTAGTTACGTGTTAACAGAATGCCAAGGAGGAACGACACCAACAATCACCCTTAAGAAGCATTTGTTGCTCCCCATCAATCTGGGAATGGTTATAAGGCCATTTCCAAACAATTTGAAGTCTATCATTCTGCAGTGAGAAAGTTAGCATGTTAAAGGTTAAAGTTCATGACAGTCCAATTAGGAAACAACCAAACAAGTATGGCTTGTTTGGAAGGGCTGCAAGGGGCATCTGAATAAACCACAAGATTTGTGGAACGATGTCCTTTGGACAGATGAGACCAAAATAAATACGTTTGTGTATAACCTACAGCACCATGTTTGGCAACTATCGTGCACAGTGGTGGAGGGGTGATGATTTGGATTGGGCACCCCACAGTCATTGGGTCGACCATGAACCACAAACAGCTCAATGAACAAACAAACCTCAATGAACTAAAGCAAAGTTGTAAAGACGAGTGGGCCAAAATTTCTCCACAACAAAGTGAGCGATGATACTGAAAACAGTTACTTTGGTTGGTGGATCTTCGGTTGGTCTCGGATAGCCGGGCCCCGGTGAAGGAGAGCCGCTCACAACTGGGCTGGGGACGGCCAAACGAAGGTCGCCCCTCTCCAATCGCGCACTCATGTTTGTGGAGAACCTGGTGCTAAATAACTTTTAAAGCAGTTCTACACATTGTTGAATCATGGGGTGTACTTAGTTTTTCACACACTGGTTGTGCATATTTAGGCCCGAGTCTCCTGAAGGGATCAGGGAGGAGTCTATTGTGTTTGTTAGCTTACAAATGAAAAAAAGGTCAATGACGAGATAAAACCACATAACAGTTTTGGTCAGGTTGAACTCTTACTGAAAACCTATACAGTAAATGGGCATCACTGTAAAAATGCCTAATTGGAATCGGTGGCCTTCCTTCTGACAAATGTTTCTGACTGATCGCAACTTTGACCCCCTGAAGATTTACTAATAATATTTTTACACACAAGTCTGGTTTGGTGAATTTTTTATTTTTTTATTGCCACTACAGAGGAACTCTAAGGGTTAAGTACAAACTTATGGCTGGTACTGTATAATATTTTGTAGTTGATCTGAGGTTGTAATTAGCTCATTTTAAGACCCAGTAAGGAATACATTTTTTTTTATCATGTCCTGATATATAAAGTCTTAGAATTGACAGAGGGTGTACTTTCTTTTTACTATGACTGAATGTATTAAGTTATTGACAGTAGTCAGTTAGCTTAGCATAAAGACTGAAAGGAAAGATAGTC
>JAMQGT020007468.1:0-11599 GCA_024447675.2 Pterophyllum scalare | reverse complement strand
AACTCCGTGTATTTAGTGTCCTGTTCGATCTTTTCTATAAAGGCGTTTTCACTTTTTAGCAGGTTGTCATTAAACATTGTTAGCAACGCTACATCTCCTCCCTCTGATGCATTGAACTTGGTGATTAGCCTAAGTCTTGCATCTTGCATGTCCGTTATGTGCCGACGTCCTTGCCTACTACACATTATCTCCCTAAAATCCTTTTTGATCTGCAAACATTCAACTTCTTGATGTCCATTCATTAAAGGTTGATTGCAGATTTCTCCTGACTGTTCAGTGTGAACCTCTATCTTTCTGTTTTTCTCCTGCTGCGGCTGAGACATGTTGTAACCTTGACTGAATGTTTCAATGCTTTGAAAGCAAAGACCAGAACTGAACAAATACACATACGACATTACGTATTGCTTGAAAAAACAGTGAAATGAATCCAAGAATCAAATATTTACAAGACATCATTGGCAAAGCGAACATGTTGAAATATTTAACTGATAGTTTTGCTACCATTTCATTTTATGGGCTGTCAAAAACTTTCCAGGTAGTTTGTCACTTGCAGCTCTGATGTACCGTATACAAACAGTGCTTCTCGCAGCGCTTTACACCGGTCCCTTCACATGATGTGCAGCCCAGCCTCCAGAAATGTGAAATAAGGTGGACAGCGTTGAATGTTGGGTGGATTACAGCTTTGTTTTAGGCTGTGACTTAATTCGATCTATCTCAGATCATTAAGTTTCACTTTAGAGACGCAGATTTCTGTTTAATTATAAACAATGCATTCTCATTCTGCTAGTGCAAGCCATATTACTTATCAGATAATTGCAGTTTTCTGCTGTAAAGTTGGGTTTTGGGACTATATGGGGCCTGACTTACTACAGAAGGCAGTGTTAAGTGATCATGTTCACTGTGGCCATAAAGGAATGGACATGCCCAGCAACAACAGGTAGGCTGTGGCATTTAATCAATTTCAGTTGGTAGTAAAGGGCCTAAAGTGTAGCAAGAAAGTATGCCCCATACCATTACACTACAACCACCAGCATGATGATGCAGGTAGGATGGATCCGTGCTTTCATGCTGTTTTATCCAAACTTGTGACCGTACCATCCGAGTGTTGTAACAGCAAGAGAGACTCATCAGATCAGACTCTTTTTTTAATCTTTTATTGTCCAGCTTTGGTGTGCATCATAGCCTTTGTTTCCTGTTCTTAGCTGACAGGAGTGCCTGTCATTTGCTTCAAGGTTCGGTGTGTTGTGCCTTCGGCAATGCTCTTCTGCACTGAAGGCATGCTTTCTTGAACAAATCTCTGTAAACCAAAGAGATGGATGTATGGGAAAATCCCAGAAGATCAGGAGTTTCTGAAATACTCAGACCAGGCCATCTGGCACCTTTCTCCCCCGTTCTGATGCTGAGTTTGAACTGCAGCAGGTCGTTTTGAGCTCGTCTACATGCCTAAATAAACGGAGTTGGTGCCACGTGATTGGCTGATTGGTTATTTGTGTTGACAAGCAGTTGTACAGGTGTACTTATTAAAGAGCACATGATAAACAATACCATTGCTTTTGTGAAACTGAAATTAGACTAATTGAAGATGAACGAAACCACAGCCAGGTCTAAAATCCTTTTGGTAAAACCACAAACTGATTTGGAGAAAGCTAGAACACTTTTGGGGTTTTTGTGACTAAGAGTGTGTGAAACACTAAACACATCTCTGTATGTTTTTGAAAAGTCAGTAATGTCATGGCTTTTCAGACCTGTTGTGTGCTTATCACTGTATCCAGGTGGAGGTGAAGACAAATACTTTCGTCCATGTATAGATGTAAGTTATTAACATCTAATTTAAAGATGATGGTTTCTCTGTTCTTCACTGTTCTTTTTAAAAGAGCCTTGGCTTTCTGTTTTGGAATGAGTCAGCTATAACCTCACACAAATGACAGAACGCAGATTGAAAGACACGTCCTTGATTTCCTCCGAACCATTCGGCACTAATGCAGGCAACAAGAAAACGGACGAAAATGAGCTCATAAACAAAGACGGCTTTTTAGTTTCAGCCACAGAAAGCGACTGCTTCTGTGTATTTCTGGGCATGGCTTCTGTTCAACAACTGCATCTCTGTGTAGAGATTCTTAGTCTCATTACGTTGCGTAAAAGCACTAAAATTATAATTGCTTCCTGGCTTGAAACAGCTAAGTGTGTGAAGCTGGATTTCTTTGCTGCTGTATCTACAGAAATACCCCGGTGTTAAGTCTCAGTTTCATCATAGCTCATTATCTTGTGCACAATCAATAAAATCATGCAATTACGTGTTTTCTGCCTCGAACAAGCCTTTTGTTTGAGGAGTTTACCCTCCTCCTCTCCATCTGCAGCATTATGCCACACACCTTTGTATATCCATCATTAACTTTTGGGTAGATAATAAAATCAAAGCAAATTTGCTGTAAGAGCAAATGATTTGATACAATTTGGTCTCAAACCAGATCTCCCATCTCACTGCAATTTTCTCTTCTATACCCCCCCCCCAAAAAAAAGAAAAGAAAAACTCTGAAATTGATATTGGAGTAATTGCAGAGAAATGAAAGCTACGGGGTTTGAACAAAACCACTTTGATTCTTAAAGATTGTCCAGCAGCTCCTTTGGGAGAAGAAAGCAGGATTTGATTATAAAAATAACGTCTAAAAGTTATCTAGTGCTGTCATTCTTCTTGGGCGATGTACATAAAGAGTATCATGTGCCTCCATAAGGTAAACAAGCATAATCTAGCTGATCTGCTCTAGCAGATATTCCAAATTAAATTAAAAAAAGCATATTTGGATTATTATTCGGTTATGTTTAAGGAAAAAGTGAGGGACGCCTCGTCATTATGGAGTGCAGGAACAGCACTTCCAAGATAGGGCAGTCTCAGTTGACACTTATACCCAATGAAAGAACTGACAAAACTATGAAAAATAATTTAACATCTTTTTGCAGAAGGGAAACACAACTTCAAATTAAAGTCATTACCTTTGCTATATTAAGTCAGTAGTAGGCTGCATAAATTTAAAAACTGCAAGACTCAGATTTTTTCTGAAAATTCACACACTGTAGTTTTTCCCTTTGGTCCATCGCTGTCATTTCACTTTTTCATAATTAGTCATTTACTTTATTAAACATCTACAGCGTGAATAAGCACACTACCCCCACATTTCCTGTTGTCATCTCTACACATGAGCACCTTCTCTTTAGCTGTACACTGGCATTGCTCTGGCTGACAGAGGACTTTTTTTTGATGTTGACAACACTGCCAGATCAAAGTCAAACACAAAAGCGCACTCTGTGTGTGTGTGTGTGTGTGTGTTTTGTGTGTGTGTGTGTGTGTGGTGTGCGTGTGTGTGTGTGTGTGTGTGTGTGTGTGTGATTGGGGGTTGGGGAAGCAGACGTAGAGACAAGAGACAAGGCAACTCCCCTCCTTCAATGCCTGACCTCCCCCTAACTCCCCCTTAGGAGTCACCCAGTCAGTCTGACACACACATACATACACACACCCCCACACACACCCCCACAGAGTCTCCATGGATATACACCGATGAGATCATTCCTGATGAGATCATCGCCCGTCTCTTTATATCTCACATCTTGTCTCTTTGTCTCTCTTTCCACATCTTTTTAACACACCAGAAAATAATTTCATAAATATAATGAATAAACTTTTTAAAGGAGAATGTTCATTTTGGTGTTTTCAGCCTCTCTCTGTACATTCTTTTGAAACACAGAGCTATCAGATAAAACAAATGTGATATTACGGTTATGCACAGTGAAAAACACAATTGGCTAAATAAATAAATAAAGGCACACATTAAAGATAGATAAAAGGGCATATTCAACTTCACAGTCATCCTGCTTCTGTCTGTTTCATATTGGCATTTAAAGATTTACAAGAACATTTCTACTGTACACTGATGTCAGATGTATAAACACTACAAACAAATAAACCGACAACACAAGAACAGCGTGACGTAAAGTCAGTGACAACGTTTCGTCTGAAGATTTTTCTGCACTTTTCTGTTTGAATTTTTTATTTCCTTGTTTAGGCCCAGGGGAAATTTTCTTATTAATTCAGTTCAGTTGCGAAAAACAGTGATTATGTAGCATTAAATGGTTAAAATCAGAATTAAGCAGGTAAAGGGTGTACAAACAAGACTCTGCAACTAGCTGACGGTAACAGTTACAGTCTATATATATTTATTCTTTTCTATATTACCTATATTTTTTCTCTCTTTTTTTGTAGATTATTGTATGTAAAGCAGTAACAAAAGAACAAAATTGGCTAGTATGGAATTTATTTGTTTAAGCTTCATATTTCAGGAAAGGTTTGAATTCCAGAAAAATAATGAGCATTGATTTTACGTTGCACACAATAGCTGCTGCTCACTTTTAAAAGATGTGGCTTACAGTCTCATGTTTAAAGTTCGTTTGTCTTTAATTGGATTTAGATTTGAAAAATATGACTAAATTCCACGTGACCTGTTTATTTCATTTTTTTGTAGCCCGCATGTCTCAGTTTGAAATAGTTATAAAAAAGTGATTGATTTGTTTGTGTTCAGTCCATATATAGAGAAAATGGGTGCAGCCATTTCGCACTAGTGATGTTATTTGCAACTAGAAGCTGCAAAATAGAGGCTGGTGGTTCAGACGTGGTGTCAAGGTCCCACCACCTGCATGTAGTGTCGGCAATAAAACCTCTGCCTCCATGTTGACTGATGGAACATGAGCTGTACTATAAAAAATACAACCAAACCTCAATTAAATTGTTATTAAATACTGCTGATTATCTGGCTGTTTGAAAGCACTTTACAAGTGTAAAGTAGGGTTTCCAGGACAGTTTACAACAGTTTCCCTTCTCTGTCAGCTATTCTCTTCTTCCTAAGATGACACTGAAGACCACGGTGAATGCACTCATCCAACCAACCCACACTCACAGGGCACAATGTGCTAGCTGTGTGCACAGTGTAACATCTCTCCAAGGCCACGCAACTTTCTTAATTAAAGGCATAAATTTCTTCTGCAATTTTTTTTTTTTATGTGACTGAACTACAGGGCATTTGCCACGGCTATGAAGACAACACTGAAAAAGGAAAAGAAATATATAAACAGCAAACTCTCAGCACTGTACTACTGTAGCGGCTCCGCAAGGAACCCTATCCTGAGAGTGCCGTCATTTACATATTGCTTTGAAGAAAGAATACATTCATTTACTTTTCAATGCATCAGTGTGAAAGGAGAATCTTATATTTCTCCTCCTTACCAAAAAAAAAAAGAAGCAAAAAATGAAAAGAAGAAAAAATGTGTGTGAAGAAAAAAAAAATCAAAATTTTTTTTTAAAAAAATTTTAGGTCACAGTGAAGTGTCAGGGTGAATTTATCAGTGTGTTTGAAGCTGAGGTTGCTGAGGTTTGTTGTGCATGTTGTTGCTCTCTTCAGATGTTGAGATCAGCCTGGTCCTATTTTTGTCAGAGTTCAGCAGCAATTTAAGGACGGCCCCAGCTGACTTTGCTGTTTCATTGTTCTTTGTTTTCAAATGTAGCTATACAACATGCCTGTCAAAAGCCACTGATTTGAAAGGTGCATATGTGCTGTTAACTTAAAAACCTGTTCCCGTTGATTAACTTTCTAAGGTTAACGATAACCACAGACACATTTTTATAAATAAATTGGTTCGTTTTGAGACACATATTGACAGCCCCTGTATAAAAAACAAAACAAAAAAAAATCAGAAGCCAGAATAGTTTGCCCCTTGCTGTCCAGTGGTGCGATTGCTCATGTAGTCCTTGCAAAATCAGGGCCAAATACAGATCACAGGTGGTCTGAGTGCCAGAACACTACCACATGTGCTGCCAATTATCTGAATTATCCTGACCCAACTAGTTAACTGGGAATTGCTACTTTAGCAAATGGCCATTCCACTTGGCCAGCTGGCTGCCCGACTATACGTGATATGACCAGCAAACTAAATCTCACATCCTCAGTGAAATTCTGAATGGCTTTGCTCGGCTGTTTCTAGAAAGAACAAGAGTTACATGCTCATACGCTGAGAAAATGATCGCTGATTTAAATCACACCCTAATTGCCCCAGATGTAGTCATAAACTTGAATAATTAGATTAATATCAGTTGGGTTTCAGTTATTCACGTTGCCCAGTTGTTTACTATTCCAGTCGTTGATATTTATTATCAAATTTGTTAAAATCTTCATTTTCTTTATCATGATTTAGTTCAGGCCGAATGCTCTCATACCATGATTTTAATTAATCATGCTCATGAGGGAATAAAGCAATCTGTCTCCATCACTCACCCCTCACACACACACATACACACACACACACACACACACACAAACACACACATGCAGCCTCCTTTTTAAGAGTCCGTCTTCGTCCTTTTGCCTTTCAACTGTGTAAACAGCAGTGTCTTTAGATTGGTTTCATAAAACTGTCTGCACCAGGAGCTTTTTCCTTGAGAGCAAACTTGCACTGTCATTTCTTTTACACATCACTGACCTTCAGTTGAAGGCAACTTTGCTACTGTTGAACATGAGCCGGCTGCTTCATTAAATAATTTGAACCTCTTAAATGGCTGTGCAGTAACCACCAGGGCATTTTAAATTAATGAAATAAGAACCAATTGTAGATCCAATGTGGAGATCCATTTTGTGGTGGTGGTGGTGGTGGTGGTGGTTGTGGGGGAGGCAACAAAACAAAAAACAAAAAATCTTGTGTGGCCATATTAGCAATGTGCAGCCAAAAGATCAATAACTTGTGATCATGAACCAGTAATGCATGGTAATGAGATAATTAAGTAGAGGCCATAAGTTAATAAGGTGTGGAAATGCTATAACTAATTTGTGCCCGCGTCTTACTAATACATGACTACAAGGTAGAGAAACAGTTGTTTACTCATCACAACAGGCGGCCTCCGTATGGTGAATATAATGCACAGCTAGATTTGAAAAATGTGTAGTGGAAATTCTGACTAATGACTAAAATGGGTGCGGTTCAAACGGAATATTTTTGGAGCCTATCCCAGCTGTCATAGGGCGAGAGGCGGGGTACACCCTGGACAGGTCACCAGCCTGTCGCAGGGCCAACACAGAGAGACAGACAACCATTCACACTCACATTCACACCTATGGACAGTTTAGAATTAGCAGTTAACCTAGCCCCAGTAACTGCATGGCTTTGGACTGTGGGAGGAAACCGGAATACCCAGGGAGAACATGCAAACTCCACACAGAAATGGATACAATTGTGTATGATAAAATAAGCCCGGGGTGGCCTGCTACTAATGTGCAGTATCTGGACTGTTGCACTGGATGTTCGGCCCCACACTCAATGTATTAGTTCCATTAAATTCAAAACAAAAATGTTTCAGGTCATTATTTTACCTATAATGCAGAAGCATTACCATGTATGCACCTACACAGTCCCTACACTCTCATGGGATTGGCCTTCTGAAGCAAGTGAGTTTATTTATATAGTGCTTTTCAAGAACCAAAGTTTCAAAGTGCTTTACAATACAAAATAAGATACAACAATCAAAACAGTATAAATGGACACAACTAATGAAAGTTAATTCTACACAGGTGGCTCTTAAGCTTCTTTTTAAAGGTTTCAGCAGTGTCCACAGATCTAAAGTCCAGTGGAAGAGAGTTCCACAGCTTGGGAGCCGTAACTTCAAACACAATCTCCTTTTGAACCTGGACCAAGGTACAGCCAACAGGCACTGACCAGCTGACCTCAGAGACCTAGCAGTTACATATAGAGGAAATAGTGATCACCAAAATCTTTAACTGAACCCTAAACTTTAAAGGCAGCCAGTGAAAGTATGGAGAACAGAACTGGTGTCAGAACGTTAGACTCACAGCAGCACTCTGGAGCTTTTACAGGTGATTCCGGCATGATTTCCACAGGCAAATGAGTAGTAATTACAATAATCAAGGTGTGATGAAATAAAAGCATGTATGATCATTATTATTATTATTATTATTATTATTACTATTATTATTATTACTCTGCAGGATAGGATCAGAACAACATCTCTCAGTGTCCTCACAATGTCTGGAACAAAATGGAAGATTATGGCCATGCAATAATAAAGTTTTTCCTTAACTATATACCTCATTCCCAACCTTATTAACTCATGGCCATGACTTAATTATCTCACTCTCATGCCTAATTAAGTTGTGGCCTCAAGTTAGTGATCTTGTTGCCATGCACTAATAAAATGTGGCAACTGGGGCTTCTAGCACGTCTTCAGTGCTTTCTGTATCTATAAAATATTTGGTTGGATGCATTTATCATCTAGACGGGCAAAAGTAATTTGAATTCTGAGGATGATTTGCTGATGATAAAAGTACATTTTGCAGCCCAGAACAATGGTTTGCTGTCATAATGAATGCATGCCAGAGATGTGTATTTTTTGTCTGATACTTTTGGCATTAGTCATCTGTAAATCCTTTAGATGAATCCATGTCTCCTTCCTTGTTAAAAGGAAAAAATATCCAGAATCTTTGCTCACATTTTGTGAAATTCCATGAAACTGAATTCTTCATTGATTTCTTTTGATTAAATATTACTGATGGGTGATTAAGGGAAAGAACTGAGCAGGAAATCTCAGCATTGTAGCAACAAAAGTGTCGATTTTCCTTTCTTTCTTTTGACTGCATAACTTACAGTATTTGTGCAGTTGCAGAACCTAAAAACTGCATCGAAGTCACTCACTGAAACAAAAACTTCTCTGTCTGTCACATTTTCACTGAACCAAACCCTTTTACTCCTCTCACTGCGTCTCCTGCAGCCGCCGGAGCTCAGAAGTATTTTTGTCTCAGCTCGTGCAGAATAAAAGGAGAAACCATATTCAGGTTTTGTTAAAAGTTCAGCGCCGCGTTATGCAGCAGCTCATAGCGGAGCTGTCTTTGAAAGCAGATGAAGGACTGCACTGTAAATTGAGATACACCCCACTGGAAGAAAATATAACAAAAAAAAAAGATTGGGCATGAAATTTAAGCAAATTAATGATTAATACGAGTCAAGCTAAGATTTGACTTTAAAAAAATTGGAGATTTATCATGGAGGAATGAATAGATTTTTTTCAAATATTAACTAATGAATTCAGGAAGCAAAACATCTCCAGAATGGATACTTACACTTTTTGTTTTGGCTTTAAGGCAATCAAATCTTTTATTCATTCTGCCAAGTTGGACAAAAACTCCCAACACTACCCCATAATTTTACTTGGATAGATTTCCCCCTAATGAGTAAACATTTATTTGCATATTTGACACTAACGACTGATCTGTTATTCCTTAATGGCCTCATATTTCTCTAATTGGATGAGTGTGCAAAGCTAATTAATTAGCAATTACCTGCTAATGGTTGCATATTCATGAGCCCACAGTCTATTAGCTTCCAATAAATGCATATTAAGAGGCCCCGATTGCTAAGTAGCTTATCATCAACATGCTCGTTGTTTGATAATTGCAGCATGTTCCCTTTCTTTCTTCATTTTGTGTTGGTAAGAAGAGCCACTCTGAGAGGTGTGTGCTGAGTGAATGGAAAAGATTTCTATTAAGTTGAAGAAGAAAAATTGTGCACAGTCATCTTGCAGCATTTCATTTATCTTTGCAAAATTAATCAAAATTTGATCGACTCAGGATTCATGCTGTGTCAGTGAAAAAAATGTGTTACTCCTCTGGTGATAGGTCATGCATGGTAAAAGCACGTCAATAACAATATTTAAAAAAAACAATAAAAAACAACTGAACAGCTGTGCATTTGAATACATAACATGATTGTGAGCTTTGAGTGGCTATCGCTCATCTAAGCCAGAGCAAAGCTATAATTTGGCACTTTATTACATATAACCTCAGTCAAGGGAAGTAAGAGCCATTGAAGAGCCATTGAAGTCCATTGGATTACATTAGTTAACCACAGGAAAACAGCACACTTACACTGGCTCAGAAATTGCAGTGAAATTGAACTTTTGATTCTTATTTTTTAAATTTATTAAGCGCCACAAAGCAGATTCCCATAATCTGAAAAAAGAGCTTTGATTTTGTAGTGCACCTGAATTTAAGTCACCACCAGAATTTACAAGCGTCAACTTTATTGAATTTAAAAAAAGCATCGTACACATGCAAACACAGTTTCAGCTTGATGAAAACAGACTTTTTCCTTCGTCCAGGGTGAACACATTCAGGAACTAGTTTTGGTGGTGACACATATAAAGGACAAAGACATATAAACAAAGATGCAAATGCTCACATTTGCTTCTTCATAACCTGTTCCCCGTGATTTACTACAACAAACAACCAACTTCTGCTCCCCATTCATACCGTGTGCCTGTGAATGTGCATGCTCAGAGCCATGTGCATTTTAAGCTTCTTAGTGTGGATGGTGATTATTTTTGTGTGCATGATAGACTTAATTTAAAAAAGTGATATGAAAAAAGAAAATAAATTCAAAAAATAAGAGTTTTTAAGCTTTGTCTGTAGATGCCATTAGCCACATTTCTCATTTTGGACTTTAAGGCACACAGAAATGACACTTTAATGCTTCATTTCATAAAGTCCAGGTGCATAAATTCACACCTTGTGTCATCTGCTACTGAACAATCAGCAGCTTCTCTCATGTCTTCCTGAAGGACACTTTGACAGCTTGCAAGAACAATGTTTGTTGGCTTGATCCAATAATTGAACCAACAAATTCTGGTAGAAATCTGCTTCTCACCGAGATGTAACAAATAAGGGCAAAAAGAAAATTACTTTACAGAACAGTGCGACCCTGGCAGCTTTACATTTTTACAAAACAGATTCTCTATGCTTTAGAAATGTGGAATATGAAAACTTTTGTGTATGTTTCTCCAGACTGAATTTAAAGCATTTTCGAACAGAACTCTTCAAATACGGTAACCCATAAAATACAGCGCCACAAGGACGCAGCCGCACCTGAGAACAGTCTGACACGGTTTTGATCAAAAGAGCCAACTTTTGAAAGTGCATAATCAAATAAAAGGAATTATTCATACAAAATGACACCCGAGCTCAAACATCTCCCCGCTCTGAATGTTGCTTTTGAATTTCCAAATGAAGCGGTGTCATCTTGTGTGCAGTCTGTTCGTGTGTATATCAGTGTGTATGTGTGTTTTTCTTTTCTTTTTAAATCACCACATTGCTCTTTCTCTGTGTGAACACAACATACATCCTCAGTGCTCAGCAACCAGACATGTCTGTGGCTTATGAGGTTGTGATGGCAACGGCGATATGCACTCAGGCTTGATCCATGCAGCTGGGACCAATGCGGTGCTACAGCATCGGTGGGGTGGGAAGGGGGGGGGGTGCTGGGAAAATGGTGATGGGTCAGGTTTAGGGAGACATAAACTGGGGGATAAAATGAAAACTGAATTGCTGAAAATACACAAAGGAAAATGAGTCTCAATTCAAACTAATAAAAACACAAAACTAAAGCAATCAATATGTGAAATTGAATAGGAAATAAAGCAAATTCAAGTATGGCAGGGGAGAAAGTGAAGTCAGATAGTGTGTGTTTGTGAGTGGGAGGATGTATTTCTGCGTGTGCG
>JAMQGT020007467.1:0-152073 GCA_024447675.2 Pterophyllum scalare | reverse complement strand
TATTGCTTGCTGCTGGTTCCTCCATTTAAAGCCACAGCCTGAGATGACTGGAACCAAGGCAAAAAGTGAGACATAGTGGTAACCTCCTAGACTGATGAATAAAGCCAACGTGGATGTGCCAAAAGCTGCAGTTCCTCTGGCGGCTACTTGAGGCTCCAAAAATAGTTAATGACAATTACATTAAAATAAAACACCGTACATATTTGTGCCTTCTCTTCATTCCTGGCCACAAAAAATGTGTTTCTTAGATAAACGAACAAGTAACATTTATTCAGAAGAAATGCCAAAACTGTTCAGTTCTGAACTTCTAACTTTAACAAAACCCCCATTTTCATGATGAGATCAGGAAGCCACCGCCATCCTCAAAACTGAAACACACACACACACACAGTGATGTTTCCATCACAGAGAACAATCCCATTGCATGGCACTGATTTCCTTGGCCAGAGGACCCCTGTAACCCCACTCCTAGTCTTGAGCCACTGACTAGTAGTTAAACCTCAACCTAACCATAGCGTAATTCTAAGCCAACACATGAAAAATGAAACGCTGAGGTATGTATATCATTGCTCAGTAATAAACTGAAGTTTTTAAACAAGAGAGATGGTAGAGCATTAGAGCTGGTATAGCATTTGACTTGTAATTAGATATTTATTGAGACACTGGCTTAGTTTCTTATTACTTGTACCTGCTTGGAAAAATAGACTTTACCACATGTATCATTTAAAAGTTTTGGGCAATGAGATGAAAAGAAAACCTGCAGAAGTTGGGAATTTGGGGTAATTGTCCATCCATCCATCCATCCATCCATCCATCCATCCATCCATTCTCTTCCACTTATTCTTTATATATTCAACAGTAATTCAGTCTAAGGAAATTGGGATATAGTGTGTAATTTAAATAAGGGATCATTTTATTTAAAATTAGCATTTGGCATGCTCGTAGTCATCAATGGAAAAATTGCAATAACTTTAATAGTAAGCATATCTGTGGTAAACTGTGTGTAAATTTGAGGGGGGGGGGACACTGAAAAACTTCTGATCTTGTGCTTTTTTTTCTTCAAGTCCATATTTAAAACCCTCTTGTTATAAGCATTGTTCCAGGTAAGCACCATTCTTGTAAAGAGGTAGAGTCAGACTGCTGCAAAGGAAGTCATAATGCAATGTGCTGATGGGCTACCCTCTGGCCTCGTGGCTGATAGAACTCTCCAAAGACAAGGGTATGAGCTTTTGTCTTTCTGCCAAACAATAAATTCACCCAAAACAAAAGGCTTTCACTGCTCTCAGCAGGTCTTTTGCATAAGTGGTCTTTTTTTTCTTTTTTGCCTTTTTTTTTTTTTGGCTCGTTGCAGAACAGCAGAAGAGAAATTGAGTCACTTCGGTGACTTTTTTGGGACAACCAAAAGACACAGACCAGATAGATTTGCTTATGCTTGGTGCATGAGCGTTGTGTTTTATAGTAAATGAAAAGACTGTAATCATATGGTCCCTGCACGATTGCTTTTCATTTGTGTTTGTTCACTACTATAAATGAAAACTTAGGTATTTTTTCCCCTGCTTTGATTATCTTACCTTTAATGCAAATGTATACTGACCTGTGTACACTGTGTACTGACTAAATACTGATAATACTTTACTGGTGTTATTGCTGTATTACATAAGGATGTGCAATAAATAGTAGTTCCTTCCACTGTAAGAGTGTCCAATTTAATTGAACCAAGATGTTGAGAAACTGAAACAGTTCACTGTCAGAGCACATGCTCTCTTATTATTTAATGACAAATCAAACATATAAAAGATTTTGAATTGATTTTGAGTGTTGAACTTGCATCAGCAGCTTTTCACTGGAATGCTAAGTAAGAAGTCCAAAGAGAAATTTATGCAAGTGAAAAAGGCCAAAATTAGGCTGAAAAATCAAAATAACCCTTCCAGAGTTTCAGGAGCGACCAAATCAACAAGAAGAGAACTAAGGTGGATGACTGCATATTCTTTCCTTAAGAAAAACATCATCTAGCTGAATCCATGCTCTCGAGGAAGTAGGCATGTTGTTGCCATTGTCTGCAATCATGACTGTAAATACGGAGAATTTAAGGTGCAAAAACACTGGTATGACTTAAGAACAGGAATGCCAGATTAGACTTTGACAGAAAACATCTAAAAGAGCCGCCACAGTTCTGAGAAACAAACAAACAACAAACCATTTGGACAGATGAAACCAAGATTAGCTCGCAGTAGAATAATAAGAAGAGAAAAGTATGGAGAAGGAGAGAAGCAGCTCATTATCAAAAACGTACCGCACCATCTGTCAAATATGGTGGAGGCGATGTTATAGTATGGGCATGTATAGCTGCCAGTAGAACTAGGCCACTTGTATTTACTGATCATGTGACTGCTGAGAGAAGTAGCAGGGTTAATTCTGATGTGTGCAGGGCTGCACTCTCCGTTCAGATTTTGAAAAATGCTGCAAAAGTGATCAGACAGCACTGCAAATCGATAATGACCCAAAGCATACTGCAAAAGCAAAACAGATGTTTCTCATGGCAACAGATTGGCATGTTCCTCAATGGCAAAGTCAGTTACCTGATTTCAACCCAACAGAGCATGCTTCACCAAAGACAAAACTGAGGGAAGAGCGAGACCCACAAACAAGCAGCAACTAAAGGCAGCTGCGGTGAAGGAGTGGTTGAACATCTCAAGGGAGGAAACAGAGCATTTGGTGCTGTCCAAGGGTTCTAGACTTCAGCCAATGACTGCAAAATGTTTTCCATCCAAGTATTAAAAGCAACGTTTTTTTCATTGTTTTTAATTATCTTACTTTGTCAAATTATTTTGTGCCTCTGTAAATGACTGTGGGGACTAGGTTTTAAAATAGTCTTAATCCCTGAATAGTTAAAACCCTGAAGCTAAAGCTGAAAGTCTGCACTTCAATCACATCTTGATTCTTTGATTTAAAATCCTCTTTGCTGTTGTGCATAAGCATAATTACTCTTCAATTTCTCACAACTAGTTTTAATGTGAGTGCTATGACTAGCATGAATCATCTATGTATATATGTATGTTGTACCAGGTTGGACCATCTAATGTTTTCAGGGCTGCCTTAACCTTTCATGGCATAGACTCAACAAGGTTCTGGAAACAGTCTTGAGAGATTTTGATCCATATTGACACGGTAACATCACACAGTTGCTGCAGATTTGTCAGCTGCGCCTCCATGATGGGACTCCACATCACAAAGGTACTCTATTGGCTTGAGATCTGGGGACTGTGGAGTGCAGCTAACCCGCTGTCATGTTCAAGAACCAGTTTAAGATTGTTTGAGCTTTTTGACACAGTGTATTTTCCTGCTGTGAGCAACTATCGGAAAATGGGTCATAAAGGGATGTACATGGCCAGCAATAATACTTTCGAGGCTGTGCCATTTAAAAGTTGCTCAGTTGGTATGAGGCAGGGTACAAGGCAGGATGGATCTGTTCTTCCATCCAAATGTTGCGGCAGAAACCAAGAGTGGTCTTCTGCTGCTGTAGCTCATCTGCTTCAAATTTCAACTTGCTGTTCATTCAGAGATGCTCTTCTGTCTAACTTGGTTGTGACTAATGGTTATTGGTTTCCGTTGCCTTCTTATCAGCTTGAAGCATTCAGACTATTCTCCTCTGGCCTTAAAAAGCTATTTTTTGGAACATTCTCTGTAAACGTCACAGACGATTGTGTGGGAAAATCGCAGTAGATCAGCAGGTTCTGAAATGTTCAGACCAGCTCATTTGGCACCAACAACGATTCCATGTTCAAGTGACTTAAATCACCTTTCTTCCCAAATTTGGTGTTGGGTTTAGGCTTTGGCAGGCCATCTTGACCGTGTCTTGAGTCGCTGCCATGTGACTGAACAGGTGTACCTAATAAAGTGGCTAGAGAGTGCATGAATGACTCCACTGTTTGTTTTTTAACTTCACTACTTAAAACATGCATATTGTAGCCATCTTGTGCCTGCACACAGGGCACTGAAAACACAGACGTTTTTTGGCAATCCCAAAACCATCCTCGCTCATCACCTTGCCCACGCACAAGATGCTCCTCCCTGTGAGTTCACCACCTTCCCCAAAACAAAAATCAAATTTAAGAGTGAATATTTGAACACACTTTAGGCAAGCTCTGCTTGTATTGGAGAGGGACAAGTGCAAGTGGACAAGACGGGACCTCCAATAAATGAAAACAGCAGCTGATAATACTGAAGGGGATATCAAAGAAATTTATTTCAAGCTAAGTCTGTAAGATTTTCAGCATATTATTGGAGGTTCTTATGCATAGTCTCAGTCATCTAACTACTTACACCAGAAACTCTTTTAAATCGACAGCATTTACACATGTTGATAGAGAACAAATGCACGCATACTTGTTGATAAAGCTTTAATTTGCTCTACACAAACTTTATTTGCACACATCCTGATGTGTTCATTACAGTCCCGTTATACTCCCGTAATTTAATGACTGTTGAGCTATTGATGCCTCCAGCTCGCACTGTGATGTTGTTAAGGTACACAATTCATCTTCGGGACCCAAGAATCAAAGGTAAATTAAAACAAGCAATGTGGTTTATGATTACTCAAAACATAAACAGTTTTGCCATAATGATGTACATAACATCTCAAGCCTCTTGTCACACATCACAGGTATGGATTTTCTGTCACCACCTTTCATATGCATTACAACAACACTTCCAAACTGTGACAAAGCTCAGCATGAAAGGATCATACCCCAGTACTTTTGTATATACAGTAATAAGACAAGTCATAGTTATCGTTTTCTGTTCTAGAAGAAAATAAGTTCAATAATCACTTCAACTCCCCCCTGCTGTCAAACTCAATGCTGACATCATTGCTCTAGTTCAATCATCTGCTTGATCAACTTCTCCGACCCAATCAGCCTCCACTCCACGCAGTTCAAAATCTCAGTGCTCTTCTCTCTTTCAGATTCCCGTCTGTGCAACCCGCCTCCTCCCCATCTCTGCCACACCCAGACTCAGAGCTTGGATGATGCTCTGAGTGACCAGGGTCACTCATTCACTCATCTTCACCATCACATGTATCTAGACTCCTGGGGGGGTCCTGTCCTAATTCCTATCACAGCTGGGATTCTGTTCTGCTATGATGGGTCATCAGTCTAATTGCCAGACAGTTTAATTGAATTCTGTATCTCAATAAATCATGTTCACGTCTTCCGAATGATGTCTCCTTACTGAAATGCAGGTAGCTGCTTTTGAGAGTCAGACACAAAATTCTGTGCACCGCATATGGAAATGGCTGTCATTGTTGAAATGTATTGGATAGAGATTTTGTTAAGGAAGAGGCTGCTTGTAGTAATCCCTCTGATCTTTGGCACGTTTTTAATCCTTTTAGGTTATTGTTTTGATTTTTTGTACTTCAGTCTCAATACTCACCACCTTCTGAGCAACAGGCTGCTGTCAGTTAAAAAAAGAAAAAGAAAAAGAGCTTTGATCAAGTTCACTTGGCATGTAGATAGCAGGTGAAGAGACTGAAGCATTATGGGTAAGACCCAAAAATAATTTGATGAGAAATTAGTAAAGCCCAAAAGAAAAAAAAAAGGAGATTAAATAGGAATGAAAAACAGATTTACCAGGTGGCTCAAAACACCTGGTAAATCAGTATGAGTGTAAAAAGTTTCCCAACAAAATAGCCATAAAAAGCCTGTATAAGTTAACAGCCTGTCAGCGCAGTGTGTCAGCTTGTTTCTGAGCACCCCAGATTGGATAGTTCATCTTAAAATCTCAAAGCTGATTGTGCATTGTGAATTTATGTAGTTTCATTTATGTAGTTTTCTCTGGGAGCTCTGGTTTCTCCTGCAATTGTAAAATATGCCTGGATAATGCTGCTTTTGTCAGGCCAGGACACTCTAACAACAGAGATGCTTAATCTCAAGAGTTCACTGGTTAAATAAAGGTTCAATAAAATATAATTTAAAAAAATTACTTGAATTTCATTTACAGATCTAGTGCATGTGTGGAATGGACTGTACATCCTGCTCTGTGGAGGATAAACTGAAAACGTCCTGAAGCCCCCCCATTCAGACTTCAGAGAGTTTTCCACAGCAATTAGCAAACTTCCATCCAAGACATATGTCTCAGACTTTTGAGGTTGCGTGATTCAGGGAAATTCTCCTGAATATACATAGATTATATCCAATAATGCAATGCCCCACAGTTTAACAAATATTTAAAGTATTTAAATGTGATCATGCCTTAAAAACAATCATACAGTATAAGCTGAAGAACAAAAAAGGAAATAAAAAAAGGAAAGACAGGTAATCCTGAGAGTTGGTTCACTGGAGAGATGCAAGGTGGGAACAGGATGAAAGACATTGTGGGAGAGAAGAAAAGTGTGAGAGAGGACAGATAGACAGAGCTAGTTGTGAAGTGCACGAGGGAGGGAGTAAAGTGGTAGAATGATAAAGAGATGGCACAACATCTAAGACTAGAAGCAATTCGCACTGTCCCTCCTTCCCTCCCACTCCCTCCTCATTATCACTGTGTTCTAGCCAGCTTCTCTCTAAGTGTCAAGCATGAGGCAGCATGTCGCTGTTGTTGTTGTCAAGAATATTTGTGCACATAGACGCAGTCGTAGAGGAATGTGGGTATCTTCACTGTCGTTGCATGCAGATAGAAAGCAAATGTCTGTCAGTCAGCCTGTTGGGAAAGCTAGAAAATACAGAGTCTGAGTAAAAATCAGCACAAAGCCAGTAGGCACTTGGTGGATATCCAGTACATATTGATCCACGTTGTTCGAATAGTAAACAAGAGAAATTCAAGCCAAGGAAAACGCCATCACTTTGATTAAGGTGAGCCCTAATGTAGCTTGTGGATTATATGGGGATTGCACATTTATTTGCATTAATTATTAAAAATTACTATCTAGTGTAGCAGTAGTGTTATAGATGCAGCCTACATCTCAAGAAACAAATGTGAGCAAATGTGAATGTCAGTAACTGTCTTTGCAAAATATGATCCGGCTGTTATCGATCGCTAAACATCCTTATTTACAATTATGAAGCAAAGCACTTCCACATAATCAATCCAGGTAAAGGTAAATATTCTGAATGTTAAGTATACTTCAACATTTGTTCAAGTAATGCGCCTATATGACAAGCACTCATACCTAAATGGATAAATAAGCAATATGAATGTGCCCTTGAAAATAATGCTAACTGTATGGGCAATTTCAGCTACTGTCACATTAGTGTTAATGTGAAAGGGGTCACATAAATGATCTAAAAGATTTGTCGCTGACCCCTCCAGTTTCCCTCGTCGCGTTATGTTTTGCTTTCCGCAGTGTGCAGCATTGACTTTGTTTCTAGCCACAGCAAACAGCTGTTTTTGGCACAAAAAAACACCCCAGTATGCCACCTGCACAGCATCAAATGAGATAGACAAAATTAACAGCTTAGCAGCTAATATATGAGCATCTAGCAGGTAAAGAGCCCTTAATTTCCGCAATATAAAAGGGAGCCTGACACATGACTCTAAATTATGGCATAATTTGGCTTTCGCATGTCTACTGAATGTGTATATGTTATTATTTTGCTAACATGTTAGCCATTAGAATCTATTATGCCAATAAAATTGTTTTTTCATCTCTCTGCAACCCCCCAAAACACTCGAGAAGTAAACAAGTTGTTAAATCTCAATTACCCCAAAATAAATGCCTTTGTTGTTCCCTTGCAAGGTGACTGGAAGCATTTTAGACACTTGGTCACAAATAATTGGCTCTTTTTGCACATTCACATAGCAAATCCATAAATAATTACACATCTTACTCACTGAACAATATGTGGGAACTGATTTTAAAAAAAAAAGACTGTAAAGCCTTATCAAGTCAACCCAGTGACTCTTAATACTGCTTTTCAATTATGCTGATAAAGAGGAAAATGAAAGAAACCATTAAAACTCAATTGAGAGTCAGCTTCGAATCCCAGATTGCATCTCACCTTTTCCACAGATGGAGGAAAACCATTTGAAAAACAATGAATGTATTTTGAAAGCACAAAATGTTGTGCGCTCAAACAAAAAACAAAAAAACAAAAAAAAAAATGAGTGGAGCTGAAGAAGCTGATAAAAGGTGTCTGTTAAGATGCTGCCAAAAATCACTCATTTTCATATTTTATATTTCAAATTGTGAAAAATGGTATGGATTCATAAGTATCAGCAGGTTCGTGCTTATAAAGGCATCAGATCAATTAGTACTGTTGCTCAATAACGCTGTGCTTCTTTCTGAAAACTTTACGCCGCTCTGTAACCATTTCATATGCCAAATTTCTATCCTCATAGCATAAAATTGCTCTACTAAATCTTGCATGGCCTTTAGCTGGGTGCTGCTGTGTGTCAACATAATTATGTATGAGGACGGCACCCAACCTGCTCTTCATAAGGAGGCTGATTGCTAGCTCTTATTACTTGACTTCATATTGATTTCATGGCGTGTCAGTGTCTGATTGTGATTCACAGGCGTTACAAGTGCTGCATCAACATTTTCGCTTCACCGTGACCTGATACGACTTAATCATGTCCTTGGGTCAGGCTTGGAACATCAACTGGAGCCTACAGCTATCATTATCTTAGATTAATGATTAATATGGAAGTAATATTGCAGCCAACATGGCCTGTACTAATCATTCACCTTAAACAAGGGATACACTGCAATAGTTAAACATGTTGAAACAATTGTTTTTACCTCAAGACAGGCAGACATTGATTGTACACTGACTTGCAAATAGGGCTTGATCTAGAAAGCATACAGTACATCACATGAATAAGTGATTATGATCTCGCAAAACAAACATTTCTATCTGAAATGGTATCAACACAGATATTAGAATCTCATTCTACAATGAATACTCCGCTTTGTGCACATAAAGATGGGATATAAATTGAGCTTTCCATTTCCTCTGACACATGTCGGTCTGATAGATGTCTGATTTAATAAATGAAAAACTCCTAGTTGTATCTGATAAAGAGTTGTATCAGAGACAGGAAAAAAAATGGTTTCTTTAAACTACTCTAACCACTGAGTTAGAAAATTATAAAATACAAAGTTTTAAAGCGGAGCCTTGTTACCAGTTTGTATGATTGTTTATTAACCACGCCCTTTAAATTGTTTCATGTTGATTTTCATGGTTACCACTTTGTGTTTGTGCTGACTGTAGAAAAGTATGGCAATAAAATCAAGTTCTGATTTTACTCAATGGGTATTTTTGAGTACACACCTGCACCCTGATAGGTGGTGACACTGAATGTCATGTTGTTGTTAATGATAGATCCTCCTAGGGATGGATGGTACCACGCCTGCACCAATCAACGAAAGAAAGAGATGCTCTGCTGGAGGGGCTTTGTTGCTCCACCTTCTGCTTTGAAATACTCAGAAGGTGTGCCACCAGTTTCCAGTACGAGGGCGTACCTGGCCAGCTCAATTTTTTTTCCTTTAAAAGCTTTTGTGTGGTTGTTGTAGGTTGTTTGCAACCATTGTAAACTTGCATTCATAGTGTTACTCATAAATGCCATTACCTCCTCACCTTTTTCACTCACACAGGCCTTCATCAACACACTCCCATGTTCATATTTTACTTTGCACTATCCAGTCTCTATGGCAATACTGGCCAAGTTCACACCAAAAATTGTTGGACCCACTCTGATTTAAACAAATTAATTCAGGTTTATTCTGCTGATAATATTCATACTCCATTTTTATGCCATTTTGTGTTTATTGCTTTTCTTTCTGGATACTGGCCGTTGGCGAAAAATGTCCTTCACATTGCATGAGCAGTCACTCAAACACCATTTTTTGTAGATAATTCTTGTGCCAGATTAGAAGCAGTTTGTTTTTAAACCCAAGGTTGCTTGAATAGAAATTTACAAATGCATGGCATCATTTGGGATAACAGTAGTAGTAGTAGTAGCTCTTTCAATTTCTCAATACCACTGCTCCAACTGTAGACTAAATAATTAGCAACCTACTGATGCCTTTGTGGAACTGCAACACGATGTTGTTCACGTTGTTTTTTACTATTAATTAACTTGTTTTTTATGCAATTAGAATTATATTTAAACGACAGGCTGTCTATACGTGTGTGTGTGTGTGTGTGTGTGTGTGTGTGTGTGTGTGTGTGTGTGTACGTGTGTGCATGTGTCGGTTTGCATGTGTGTGAGTGACTGGTGTGTAATACATAATTCACAAATGAAGGGCTGGCTACTTTGTGGAACATTTTCATTAGAGTCTGGAGCCTGTCCATTCCCTGTCACGTTGCCATGGAAACAGTAGAAGAACACAGGAAATACATTTAGATTTTCTCAGAGAACAAGACGAGTTCTCAGGCCGAGTGCCGTGATTTAAGAAAAAAAAATATATATATATATGCATATGTCACAATTATAGAAAAAAATTGAGAAATTAAAAAAATACTCTACTAAATGAATAACGCAGATACGCTGCACACATTTCCATCTGATATTTATGAAGTGGTGCAGAGGGCAGTCAGGATTTTCTATGATTCCAGTTCTGGTGTTGTGCCAAAAAGCGATAGTCTGCCATAAAGTGATTCCCATGTTTCTATGTGCTTTTATGTGTAATGTCTTGGCTTATATTGGTAAATAGAGCCCAAATCATAAAAAAGTCATTCAAGTAGAATGTTTGCCCCAGAGAAGGAAAACATGTGCCCAATACACATGCTCCACCTGTATGATTACATCATATAAGGCTGCAATTGCAATGTTATTCAGAACAAAGGTTTAATGGTATTAAACCAGAGGGGTTTTTATTCAAAAGCAGAACTACTGAATATCAGCGTGAACTCTTTTCAAAGCCTTTACAGGTCACATGTTTTTGACTTAGCAGTTAGCATTTGTGAGAACACTTATTATACCGAGTTATAGTATCCACAAGGCAAATGCTACATTTTACAAGTATTTGTGTGCATTAGGTATGTGAGGCAAACCTTTTGAGTCAAAAGTCAATAAATAATTGAAATGCTGCTCTTGAGCCACAGTTTTCCCCTTTGTCTGCTCTGTCTGTAATTAAGAGTCTGGTCCTGCTGATGCTGATGCTTGCTGTCAGGGAGACCAAAGTCACACAAGAAGAGGCAAGTCTTTCAAGATGCAATCTAACTTTAGCAACATAGGAGCATAAAGGTACCGGCACAACAATAAGTGGAGTGATTACAAGAGAGTCCATCTATATAAAGCAGCAGAATTTATTTGTATACACAATTTAAAGGCTGAAAATAACCTGTAGTCTACTATATTGGAATCTAGATGGAATGCAATGCTAAAAAGAAAAAATGCTTTCGTATTTTCTATGATCTTCTATTGTCAGTTGAATCTATTCACAAATGACAAATATCCTGTGTATAATAACTGTTTATATTATGTTGGCTGATTGGCTTAATGACTTAATGATTAACTTGGCAAGATGGCGGTGAAGCGTCTTGTCACTCACTGAGAGATATTAGAAGAGCACCAAAGTTCAAATTACTGAGACACTGGAATGCTTTTCAAAATTTCTCGCAACTCTACTGGGGCAATAAATAAATAAAATAAAATGACACCTGGATCTACTGGATCTAGTCCTTTGTTTCAAAACATCTGCACCTCTGCAGCCTTTTAGATGACAGTGGCTTTGACGATACTAACACTGCAGCAGAGACTTTTCTCCAATATAATGTTAAACAGTAACATAGCAGAGCACTCCACCCGCCCCCTTTCACTTGAGTACACTGGCACCAGTTTTTGCTTTCACAAAACCCATTGAACCTGTAAGGCTGGGCAATGAATTACACTTTTATTTCCTAACTTTCATGCAATAAGGCTATGAAAATCTTTAAAGTTAAAGCTCTGAGGTTATATTAATGACTTGCGCACTTACATTCATGTGTACTCTCGAAGACCTTATGGTGACATATCTATTACAGGGCCGCCACATAAAAGTAGAAGACCACACACTCTAATGTCCACACCTACAGCCAATTTCAAAATTGCCAAGCGAAATGCAGAGGGTTGGGTATTTACTGCTGCAGTGCAACAGATTTCTTTTTAACTGCATTAATCTTATAATCTATGAGTTACTTTAAAAAAAATAATGTTACCCAAGAGTCTTATGCACTGACAATTTGGTACTTCACTTTATTTTAATCAAGACTCAAGAATTTGATCCTGATGACACCAAGAATGAGAAGGAAACTGAACAACCACTGTCAAAAATGCTCTCTAAATTAATAATATCACTAAATTAACTTGCATTATATGGAGCGAGTTCAAAAATATAGAAAAGGAAGAGCGATTTCTTTCTTTCTCAGTTTCTGCGGGCTGATCGAGCCTGTACAACTCAGCTGGAAAATTTGGTTCCTTTGATAAAATACAAAGCAATTTAGAAATTAATGTTATTTTTTGGTTTATCTTCCAGTAAAACTAAGGTAAGCCACATTTTTTTAAGAAAAGTGTGATTTTAAAAAAATCTCCCTCAAAATTGTTTTTTCTTATACAATACTATATATACGCCTTATTTTTTAAATGGTAAATAGGTGCAATGAAACATGTACAAACACACATGGATATAGGGTATATGAGACCAAAACAGAGTTTCGACAATTCTAACAAGTTTGGAAGTCAATATTTGATGTGACCACCTTTCTTTTTCAACACAGGCTGAACTCTCTTAGGCAGCTTTCTGTAAGTTCTTTAAGTAATTATCAGGAATAGTTCTCCAGGCTTCCTGAAGGACATTCAAAGCTCTTCTTTGGATGTTTCTGCCGTTTGTTCTGTTCTCTGTCAAGATGATCCCACTATGCCTCAATAATGTTGAGGTCTGGACTCAGAGGAGGCTTATCCATGACCTGATAGTGCTCTATTGTGTTTTTTTTTTATCCACAAATGATTTCTGTATTGGCAGTGTGTTTGAGATCACTGTCATGCTGAAAAATTGAAGTAGGACACTTTTCTGTGTTCACTATTCCAAGACAAGACAAGACAAGATCCCCAACACCACTAGCAGCCACTTTCAATCCAGTTCTTGTGCAATTTTGTATACCGCAACCTTCTCTCCCTGTTTCCCCTTCCTTAAGGATGGCTTTTTTGACAGCCACCCTTCCACTGAGAGCCTTTCTGATGAGGTTTTGGTGAAAGGTAGATGGATCAACTAAAGAGCCAGATGCATCAGTTTCCTCAGTTTTTTTTTTTTTAATTCAGGAAACTGCACACTATGCTGGGATATGCCAAGTTTTTGGCAAATAGCTGTTTGGTAATCACCCTCTTGGTGCAAAACTACCATTTTATGCCTGTCAAATGGTGTCATCATAGATTCACCTAAAAATAAATAAATAAATAAATCTAAAAAAGGAACAGATTATGTATTTTTGCAACAGGCTGCTAGTAACAAAATGGTTCTTTTCTAAGATATCTGTTATGTGTAGACACACCACTGGTTCATCCCTTCAGTTGGGTTTTTCTTTTTATGTTTGAATGATTCATAGGTCAGTATTAGGTAGCTTAAATTAACAAACAAAAAAAAAAAAACTCTGAAAATGACTGGAATGAAAATGAGTGAAAAAGCAGCCAAAAACCTTTAGAAAAACAGTGCAGGAAAGACCAAGACTATTGCACCAGATGACTGTAAAAGTTTAGTATCCATTACTTTCTACTTCTTGTTAAATGGAAACAAGTCAGGAAAAGTAAGAAACATAATTTTTTAAAAAATATCTCTTCGTTATGAATTGAATTGTGTTCAAAGACACAAATATACACCATTACTGTTCATTAGCTTCCATCTTTCCACATAAAGTAACCTTTGTATTTCAAACAAGACTTGAGATCTGTCAAATTAATTTGTGTCATCTTGCTGAACATAATTTAACCACCTTTGCCTTGAACTCTCCCACAATTCCAAGACAGACAACAACAATCAAAAAAAAATTTCTGCTGCTCTGAAAGACTCAAAATTATCATAGCTGTGTTTGCATTACCATCCCTACCTGCACATAATTAGTCACATAACCTTGAGTCAGCCAGCTGAATGAGATGTAACTAATTAGCTGCCTTTTGTGCTCATACCTTTAGACAAAGTCAGCAAAACGCTAGAGGCACAGAAACACATCTTCGGATTTTAGAGTCGAGACACAAAACTCACTTGGTACCAAACATATCAGCATAATATGATCAAAATCCTGTGCCTAGATGTCTCAAATAATCACCCTTTTTATAATAAATTTGATCTTACATCATGTTTCGTGTTTATGATGAGGCATAACGTTTTTTGATGTTGCTTTCCAAAATTATTTTACCAATCACATATCATAAGGGAAGCAATCAAAATGGGGAACCCTGATTTGCATGCGTTACCGTGCCAGCAGGTCCTGACTGAAATGAAGAAAACATTCTGGAAAGAAATGACAAAGCAATTATGCATATCTAGCTGATTGGAGAGGTTAGGCTGGTTATTTAGTGAAGGATACCAATCAAGATCAACACAAAGCAGAAGGTCTCTACAACACGTGTATTTTTTCCACAAATTGGGATACAATTGCTGTAGAGTTACTCTAGATGCAAAAGTCCACACTGTGATTTGATGGACTACTTAATCAAACTTTTAATAATCATGATCTAATATGATTGGCGCTTCCATTTACCCATCAATAAAATGTCAGACATAATACATGTGTCTGGAACCCAGTGCATGAAAAATAGAAGAAATTATATCAGAAACTAAGATTGGAATTAGCCAAATGAGTTGCTTTTAAAGAATACTAAATGACTGACTGACTGATGTCAGCAGAGTTTGAATAACCACAAAATTACTAAATGCTCTGGCTGTATTTGTCATCCATCCATCCATCCATCTTTAAATTGCTTATCCTACACAAGGTGAAAGGCAGGGTCACAGTGGACAGGTCACCAGTCCATCACTGGGTCAACACACGGACAGAGACAACTACAGGCTCTCACATCCACGCCTGCGGCCAATTCAGAAGCACCACTTTACCTAACCTCCATGTCTTTGGACTGTGGAAGGAAGCTAGGGTACCAGAAAAGAACCGATGCGGGTTCTCTTTCCACAATTATAGCATGGGACACAAAATCAGGGACTGGCAGCGCAAAAAAATTGATTTGGTCATTTTAATAGATAAAATGTGTGTACTTTCACCTTGCATTGCCCTGAAGCACGTGTATACTTACAAAAAGACTTTAAATAAAGCAGTCAAGTTGCTTGTTTATTTCCTTTGACTTCTAGTGAACAGATGGGCAAAAACTAAGCTGTTGTACAGACCCTTTCTTCTACATAGAATATTTAATTATTATCAAACAAGAACAAAAAAAAATGGAAAGACCTCATGAACTCGAGGCTTTGATTAATTAATAAATATCCATTCAGCACTTTTTTTTTCTTTTTAAGGTCACGGGCCATTGGTCAAGGCATAGATCAAAAAGTATCTGATATGTGCACTTTTTTGTAATCTCTTATGCTTTGCCGTCAGCAGTGCAGATATAGCCTGAGGGATAGACTTCACTATAAACAAACCAACAGAACAGCCATGAATTCCAATGAGATCCCTTCAAAAACATTATATCTAACGCACCAAGAATTTAGCATGCATCAAAAAAAATCTGTTCTGTGAGCATATCAGGGGGAAACACTGGAGAGTGGTTGTCAAATGGCAGTAAATCACTACAGCAGATTGGTCACTGATAAGGATGTATTGCATAAAAAAGGAAACATCTGAGCCAAACCAAGCAGATGTTGATATTTGGTCATAGTGGTGGTGAAAAGGCCGCAACACTCATCACACACTCTGGAGTGTACGGCAGTAGTGGTGATGGTGTCTTCCAATCAAAATAGCCTGCATCTCATTAGCCTGACACTCCTACTCCTTATTACCTAACTACCTAGTCAGTACATTGAAACTGATGTTTATGTTTAACCAAACAGTGAGAGTTTTTCAGATTATAATTTGGGCCATGGGCTTTCAAAGGTTTTGAAAAATGCTTTATTAAAAATATTGAATTTTCTACAAACTTTAGATGATTATTTGTATCGCTAGCTCCAGTAGATTTTGCTTTGTGTATCAACTGTGATCAACTGGCCCGTGCTCTTGCTTCTGCTCTGAGGTTCCCTGCTCTCTGCGGATTTACCCTACAGACCATAAAGTTAGGATAAAGAGTAAAATTTAGTGAGTGAATCTAAAAACCATCATCACATTATATCTAAATTGTAAATTAATACCTGCTACTTGATGTAACCTCACATTAACACAGCCTGCTCTGCACCAGTCTAACATAGTGTATGACTGTAAACTTCACCACAGTACTACAAACTAACCTCTCCAGCCTAAACTGCCCGGTTTTCATGCAACTTTTGAATAACACAGAATTAGTATACTTTAATTTGCTTTGAAATATATTTCACAAACCATAATCCAGAAAGGCATCATGCATTTGTCTGATTTAGAAAAAGCTTTAAAATGAATGGGGACATTACAAATACACTTGAAATTTCCAGTTTACCCCCCCCCGTAGTTCAGCAACTATACATTTAGTTAACAAGACACAATGTGTGACAAGCTGTACAGCAATAGTTTGTGTGCTCTTTGTGCTTGCAAAAATATTAAGTTGAATTTAGAAACAAAGCACCATAACATTTAACAAAACAAAAAGTTGTTTTTGTCAGACAGTGAGAGGTATGCATTCAATCAGTTCTTTTATCACTTGTAAAATAACCTAGTTTTACAGTTTTAGACAATGATAGGCATTCAATGACTGAAGCTAGAACTGAGCATGATATCTCCCTTGTTCTTAGTTGGTTATATGGAACAGATGAGGCCAATGCAAACATATATGTTCTGTTAGACCTTCACCCACTTGAGTGTTTAAATCAGGAGGCATTACACCAGCAAAGACTCATAAACATACCTACACCAGTGGCTGGAAACTCATCTCAAGCGCTTCCTGCTATTTTAGTCTCATCGTGTATTTCAGGAAACAGATTGTTTAGTGCCATTTCAAGCTATGAAGAATGCAGGCGAGAGCACTAACTGCCATTTCCATCTTATGTTCAACTGACAAAAAAAAAAAAATGCAAATGAATGCAAAACAAAATTGACTTTGGAGAGGATGTAGAGATGAAGAGTTTGATTAGGGGAAAATGTGTATTTCTTTATGGACACTTTCTCACTTGATGTTGATGACATCAGAAGTTCAAGAAATAATATAAAAATACACAAAAAAAAAATCAGTGACTGCATATAAGATAATACTGCTTCATACCTCTACTGCTACAAAACCCAACCATAATGGGGTCCACAAGGCAGGGTACTCCTAGTGCTGGTCCCAAGCCAGGATAAATGGGGAGGGTTAGATCAGGAAGGGCATCGTGTAAAATATTTGCCAAATCAAACATGCTGTTCTTCGAGAATGTGATTTCCATACACATCAATCGGGGACCAGTTTAACAATGACGTCCTCCGGTGCTGTTGACCAACAGGGTGCCGGTGAAAACTATGCTATTGGCTGAAGATAAAGGAGGAGGAGAGGGGGAAGGTGTGTTCGGAGGCAGCAAGAGAGAATGAAAGGCAGAAGTGTGGAGGTGAGAGTAGGGGCTTTTAATGTAGGGAATATGGTAGAGGCAGAGAGCTGGCTGATATGATGGAGAGATGGAAGGTAGATATATTATGTGTGCAGGAGACTAGGTGGAAGGGAATCAAGGCCATGAGCACTGGAGGTGGGTTCAAACTAATCCACCATGTAGATAGATCTACCGTGCAGATAGCAAGTGAAAGGGAGTAGGAGCAATCTTGAAGGAAGAGTATGTGAATAGTGTTGTGGAAGTGAAGAGAGTATCAGATCATGAGTTCAAAACTGGAAATCAAAGGGGTGATGTTGAATGTTGTCAGTGTGTATGCCCCACAAATTGGATGTCAGTTAGAAGAGAAAGAGGAATTCTGGAGTAAGCTGGATGAAGTAGTAGAGAGTGTCCTCGGGGGGTGGTGGTGGTGGTGGAGGGTGATGATTGGAGAAGGAGTTCATTGGACATCTAGGTGAAGGGAGCAGGGGTGATGAGGAGGTGTTGGGTAGGTCTGGTGTTAAGGAGAGAAATATGAAAGGACAGATGGTGGTGGATTTTGCAAAAAAGATGGGAATGGCTGTAGTGAATGCATACTTTAAGAAGAGGGAGGAACACAGAGTGATGTCTAAGAGTGGAGGACGTTTTACACAGGAGGACTATATCTTCTGCAGAAGGTGCAATCTAAAGGGGCAGAAGACTGCAAGGTAGTAATCAGAGGACAATGTAGCTAGGCAACATCTGATGGTAGTCTGTGGGGCACACCTGGGCATTGTAGAGCCCACAACCGACCCTTTGGTGGTCCTTGACTGATAAACTCCTATCGGAGAATGGCTTCCTGTTGTTTGCAATTTTTGTGTGAAATCGCAACACAGCTTCTATTGCTGCTATTTTTAAATTTTTAAATTTACATACGTATGTGCAAGCAAATTCAGCTTCACTGTAAATGCGCTGGAACCAGAGGTTATAAGAGATGCTAGCCTGAAAGATGTCAGCTCACACGGTTTTTAACGAGACACGATTTCTAAGTATTTATTTACTTAAGTCAGAGGTAAAGCTGTGTGTTTAGTTTGTGGGGAGCAGACTGCAGTGTTTAAGGATTACAGCCTGAACCACCATTATGAGATTAAACATACAGAAAAATATAAGAACTTAACTGATGCAGAGCAGAAACACACATCAGAATCTTTACTAGTGAAGCTGCAAAAGCAACAAGGGTTTCTTTTTTTTTTTTTACCAAGCTTTACACATCCAAGGATGGAGCAGTCAAGACCAGCTTTGTGATTTCCCACAAAATCACAAAAAACATTAAACCATTCTCTGATGGGAAGTGTAGCAAAGAGCGTTTGGTGAACTCCACTGTGCTATTATGGCCTGAGAAAAACAAAGCATTTGAGAATGTGTCCCTCTTCAGGCAAACTGTAACAAGACAGATGAAGGATAGTGCGGGAAATCTGGAGCTTCAGTTCAAAACCAAAGTGGACAATTTTGACTGTTTCTCCTTGTCTCCTTGGATGAGAGCTGTAACTGCAGGTAACTGCATGCTTGGTTAGGCTTAACTGAAATGGGACAAACTGGCTGATGTTACAACCGATGGCTGCCCAAATCTGGCAGGGAAACATGTCAGACTTTTGAAATGGGTGCAAGAAATGAACACAGAACTGAAATTGGAATGTTTGCACTATATTATACACCAGTAGGTGTTGTGTAAGTCAGTGCTAAAATGAACCACGTTGCTGCTGTTGGTGCTAAAATAGTTAACGTCATCAGGGCGAGAGCACTGAATCACAACAGTTTGTTGCAATTTGAGTCAATGACGACTGAGCACTTCAAGTCAGTATCACTGCTGGATTTTTGTTCTTCTCTAACAGCAGAACTTTCCACGTATAAAGAGACACACTCAGACGATTTTGATTCTCTTTGGATCCACCCTTTTATGGGAATAAACTTTCACAGTGATGAAGTTTAACAAATCCAGACACATATCCTCTCTCAGTGATGATCACCTGTCATCTGTCCTTTGCATTTCAGTTCAATTCGATTCAATTTTATTTATATAGCGCCAAATCACAAAAAGCAGTCGCCTCAAGGCACTTTATATTGTAAGGTAAAGACCCTACAATAATATTTTCAAAGGGGTTTCCACCTCAGACATTGAACTTGACTTTTTGCTCTTGTTCAAGCCCAAAACAGACTAGATTTATCTAACTGAACAAGAAAAAAGAACTGAAAACTGTAGATGACGTAATTAAACTACAACCAAAATAGCAACAGCATTTTGTTTAAAGCTAAAAGTCTGTGGAATTTTGCATTTTGGTCACAACTATTTTGGGGAATGTTGATTAAATAGTGATAAAATGTTGTCGTATTTACTATAGCTATTTCACATTTTCATTGTTTAACTCTTACCAGTAGCAGTTTATAAAGAAACAAGTGGCCCAATGGAAAAATTAATTGTCCACACCTGCTGTAGGATAAAATCAAGAAGAGGAAGTGAATGGAGGCAGAGGCGAGGATTAAATGGTGGAAGCTGGAGAAGGAAGAATGTTACACAGAGTTCAAGGAGGTGTTGATACAAGCTCTGGGTGTTAATGAAGAGTTATCAGATGACTGGGAAAGCACAACTGAAGTGGTGGGGAAAGCTGCCAAGAAGGTATTTGGAATATCCTCTAGACAGAGGTGGTGGAATGAGGAAGGACAGGAAAGTATTTAAAGGAAGAGGTTATCAAAGAAAAAGTGGGATCGGCAGGGAAGTGCAGCAAGCTAGGGTCGTTAAGGATAGAGATGGAAATTTACTAACAAGTGAAGCGAGTGTGCTGAGAAGAGGGACGAAGTACTTCGAGAAACTGATAAATGAAGAAAATGAGACAGAGAGGAGGAACGTTAGTAAATTAGGAAGTGGAGAGGATTGGTAAGGTGGAAGTGAAGGCAGCTGAGGGGGATGAAGAGAGGAAAGGTAGGTGGGTCCTGATGCCATAGCTGTGGAGGTATGGAGACGTCTAGGAGAGAGAGCAGTGGAGTTTTTAAGCAGGTTGTTTAACATAATCCTGGAAAGTGAGAGGATGCCTGAGGAATGAAGAAGTGTAGTGGTACTGATTTTCACAAGCAAAGGTGAAGTGCAAAGCTGTGGTAACTACAGAAAGAAAAAGCTAATGAGTCTTTAAGCCAGATTAAGAAGAGAGGTGACAATCAGCATGTAGCAGTATGTCGAGAAAAAGTACCACAGATAGTTTCTTTTGAGAGTGTTGATGGAGAAGTATAGAGAAGGTCAGACTGTGGTACTGCATGAGAAAGCCAGGAGTGGCAGAAAAGTATGTGAGGGCGGTGCAGGACATGCATGAGGACAGAGCGACAGTGGTGAGGTGTGCAGGAGGAGTGAGATAGGTTCAAGGTAGGGGTGGGATTAAATCAGGGATTGGCTCTGAGCCCCTTCTTGTTTGCGATGGTGATGGACAGGCAGACAGATGAGATAAGGCAGGAGTCTCCATGGACTGTGATGCTTGCAGACAATGTTGTGAATGGACAAGATTAGAAATGAGAATATCAGAGAGACAGTTCAGGTTGAGTGGTTTGGAGACAAAATAAGAGAGGCAAGGCCGAGATGGTTTAGGCATGTGCAGAGGAGGGATGGTGGATATATCGGACAAAGGATATTGAGGTCTTCAAACAACCAATAGATGACATGGACATGCCAGGTAGGAGGAAAAGAAGAAGTTCACAGAGGTAGTTTATGGATGTAGAGACGGAGGACATGTAGCGGGTTGGTATGATAGAGGAAGAACAAGGGATAGGGTGAGATGGAGGCAGATGATCTTCTGTGGCGGCCCATAAAGGGAGCAGTCTGACCGGAAATAAAGTAAGAAAATAATTTTTAAAAAGTACATTTATGGATCTTATAATGACTGTAACTTGTAAATTTGGCTTACTATCCTAGTTCCTTACAAATAAGGCTATAATAAATAACTACTGGAAAAAAATGGCTTGAACTCCATACATTGTTGTCTGCAGTGAGAAATTCACAGATCTGTATATCACAGGTATAAAGGGAGAGAGTGAGTAGGGCAAAAATCCCACAGGGAGACAGAAATAACTCCACCATAGCATAGTCCACAAATTAAAATTTGCTTAAGCTTGCTTTAAATTTATTAAAATTTTAATCAGGGAGTATGCTAATGAATTCTGCTTTCAAGTCTTTTTGGCTTATATAATGATTTCCAAAGGAGAACACCATTGCCCAAATCCAGTCGGCTCTGATTTTAACTATTTAACAGATGAGGACGGAACAATGACCTGTCATTACTGCAGTAGTTTACAACATTATATTAGCTTTATTTCTATATATTTTTCACCCGTGATCACAAGCAGCCTACTGCATTGCAATTCTTTAATCAGTGATGGATTTTAGATTAAGTAACAACATTGCTTAATGTTCCATTAAATTAAATGTTGCACTCATTCTATTTAACAGAAACAGCAGTACTTCTGTGCTTGTGCTGTGGCTTGTTGACTTTAAAAAGATCAGTTCAGGAGTACCTTCATGTTATCTTGCCTTAGAAAAATGAATGAGCTATAATACTGGCTTCCTCGCTTACAAGGACTAAAACAACCTCATTACTGAAAATCAAATTCCCAAAAGTTACTTTAAACTGTAAATAATGTTTTCATTTAACAAGTGTCCAGGCAAAACTGCTGAAAAAAAAAGGAACTCACGCAAAGAGCTCAACACGAGCAAATTATAAAATACAGTCATGTTTTTCACAAGAATCTGTGAAAAACTGACTACACCCTTACTGTTTCCATAGGAATTAAGAGGTAAGTAGCAGCCAGGTGATTAACTGATCATCAGCAAGAGTGACCATCTCCATAAAAGCAGAAGTTCTGGCAGTTTGCTGGTCTGGAGCAATCAGGTGTGTGTTAACACAATGCCACAATCTCCCCAGGAGTGCATGTCACAGCAAATTCACCCCAAGGTCAAACTGTGCAGCGCTGGGAGGAATCGCAAAAAAATCCAAGAGCTGGATCTCATACTTTTACATGCCTCAGTTGGCATGTTGAATATTAAAGTTAATGACAGTACGATTAAAAAAAAAAACTGAAGAATTATGGCTTGTTCAGAAGGGTTGCCGGGAGAAAATGTCTTCTCTCTGAAAAGAACATGGAACCGCAGATTACACTTGCAAAGTTGCATCTGAACAAGCTACAAGAGTTCTGCAACACTCCTGTCTTTTGGACAGTTAACACCAAAGTGAAGATGTCTGGTCATAATGCACAGCACCACGTTTGGCAAAAACCAAGCGCAACATATCAGTGCAAACACCTGACAGGGTCTGTCAGGCACAGTGGTGGAGGGCTGATGATTTGGGCTTGTTTTGCAGCCACAGGACCTGAATGCCTGAAATGCCACAGTATGACAAAACCTTAAGAGACCTGTGCAAAACAAATGCCTCAAATACAAACCTCAACTCAACAACCTCTGCAACGACAAAAACAACATGGTGAATAAAAAAATTAGTTACTGAACAAAACATAAAAGCTTATAGGAAGTTGACCATGCTGACACTGCATGACAGTTTGAGGGGGGGGGACTCTTTTATTACGATAAAAGCATCCTGCAATACAGATTTAAAACTGAAACAATATATGAAGCTAGTTTTATGTAATCCCATAAATTATTTGATGTCAAGGCTAAAATTTTTAAAATACAAACATGAGCATGAGCACTGTTAATTAATGAGTAAGCGTCTGACTCAACCAGTATAAATTAATACATATTCACTATATGTCAGTAACAGCTATGTATTAATTTATACACGGACATGTCCAGACTGGTCCCATACCCAGGGCATCAGACGCTGCCATTTTGTCAATGTTGCAAGCGTCTCAGAGACACACACACACGGTATCCTGTGTCATCAGCTCGCTGGTACACGTCAGTGTTTAGTTTTTCACATAAGCTAACCATTTTGTATATACACACAACTAGCATTTAAAGCTTGTATTTTTTTAATCTAGTCTGGTTGTTTTATCTTAGGTTTTGTTACGTACTGTTCACTACACTGCATGCGTTATCTTAACTGACCAGGGAATGCACAATGCTTACACTAAATTAACTTTTGTCTCTACATTTATGTTTTCACATATTTCATATGTCATAAACGGACAGTTTTTATCAGAAACATGCATATTGCTACAAAGTGGTCTCCCGCATTATTACCTCATTGCGGTGATTGTTCACCTTGCAGAGTCAAAATTATGCCAAACAAAATTTGGGTGTGTTGGCCATGACATCAGCAGAAGGTCAAGGGTAAACCTGCAAACTACACACCATGTTGTATACATGTGTAGTGCAAACTCACTCCTTGTGTCCATAAATTAGTGTTACAGTGTAAGTATATTAGACACAGAAGAAGAGCTTCTTTTGAAAGTTTTTCCAAGTCTAATGTATACATGCACTGCCAATAAAAATTTAACACAAGCTCTCTGTTGCAGATACATTGAAATCATTGAAAAAAAAAAGTGATAAAGGATATCACTTAAGGCAGGTAGTAAAAACTGCATTCTCTTCAACAACAAAATGTACAAAGACCAAAGAAAATCCTGGTGGTGAGATAAACTTGTTCCCTGTGGTAGAAGATAGTCCATCTGGCACATCAATATATGCCATTGCCAGAAGGTTTGCTCCAAGCACAATCTCAAGAGTATGGAGGAGATTCCAGGAGACAGGCAGTTACTCTGGGAGAGCTGGACAGGGCCATAGAAGGTCCTTAACCCAACAGCTGGACCGGAATCTGCTCCTTTGTGCAAGCAGGAACAGGATGAGCACTGCCAGAGCTACAAAATGAGCTCCAGCAGCCACTGGAGTGAATGTCTTTGATCAAACAATCAGAAACAGACTTCATGATGATGGCCTGAGGGCCCGACATCCTCTAGTGGGCCCTGTGCTCAGTGCCCGACTGGCATTTGCTAAAGAATACCGGGTCCACCACTGGCACCCTGTTCTTTCACAGATGAGAGCAGATTCACCCTGAGCACGTGTGACAGACGTGAAAGGGTCTGGAGATGCCGTGGAGAACGTTATACTGCGTGTAACATCATGCGGCATGACCGGCTTGGTGGTGGATCAGTGATGGTCTAGGGAGGCATATCCATGGAGGCACCCTGGCTGCCATTAGGTAGTGGGATCCTTGGACCTATTGTCAGACCCCACGCTGGTTCAGTGGGTCCTGGGTTCCTCCTGGTGCACAACAATGCCTGGCCTCATGTGGCAAGTGTATGCAGACAGTTCCTGGAGGATGAAAGAATTTATACCATTGACTGGCCCCCCACGCTTACCTGAGCTAAATCCAATAGAACACCTCCTGGACATTATGTTTCAGTCCGTCCAACACCGCCAGGTTGCACCTCAGACGGTTCAGGAGCTCAGTGATGCCCTGGTCAAGATCTGGGAGGAGATCCCCAGGATCCCATTCATTGTCTCATTAGGAGAATACCCCAGTGCATACAGGTATGCGGGGCCCATACAAACTACTGAGTACCATTTTGAGTAGCTGCAGTGAAAATTTGGCACATCATTTTTTCAATTTGATTTTCAGGGTGTCTTTGAATTCTCTGTAGGTTGATAATTTTCATTTCCATCAAATGATGTGGTGTCCTTTTGTTCCAACACATTACCCAGTCCATATCAGTAAAGATATCCAGTATGATTTTTTTTCCCATTAAGATCTGATGTGTTTTCAAAGTGTTCCTTTAATATTTTTTTTGAGCAGTGTATTTAAATAATCACTGAACAATTTGGAAAACACCAGGCTTTTCTTTTTTGCTTAATCATAAGTAACAAATGTTTATCGTGTGAATTTTCTGAATAAGATAATTGCTGTGCATGTGCATGCTGAGGGAGAGGAGTAGGATCAAAGCACAGAGTGTTGATTTGAGTTAACATGTGAAGGATTGTTTTCTATGTTTGTCCCCTTACTTATGCTAGTATCAAAAACACAATTTTGCATTGATATTATCAATAATTGCAAGATTTTGATCCTTGTTCTCCTTACTACAGTGATTTAATACCAGTTCAATCAATTACAAAATTACTAAATTTGGAAATCAAAAGATTAAAGGTAAGTAGAGGCAAGTGGTTCTAAAGGTATGCTAGCATGTAGCTATAGTTGGAAGATATGATCAGACCAAAGGGTCATGAGACACCAGAAACAATTTATTTATAGTTCAGATGAAGAATATGCTGAGTCATGATTTTGTTAAAACAAGAACAGCAGACATATAACCAAGTCATTAAGCTTTCTTGACTTCTTCTTCACTAACGGTTTGTAGCTACAGTATATGCAGCACTTTTTTTTTTTCAGTTTGTTTCCAGCCATTATATTTACTGAGACTAATCTTCATTACGCTAGTATCAAGGGAACTGTGACCCAAGGTTATTTACGGCTTTTCCTTTTACAGTGATTATTTTTCAGTGATTGGAATTTGCTCTACCAGTTAAATTCAGTTATTAAAGATTTTTCTGTATCAGTTTTAAAAACGGCAACCTTTGTAGTGGAGCCATGAAAGAAAATAAAACAAACCAAACAAGGAAAAAAAAAAAAGCAGCCTGCTCAGTGAAAATGTGTGACAAATATTTATTTATTAGCCTGACCTAGAAGAAACTGAAAAGAAGCAAAAAAGAAGACAAAAATGCCCAGGAGGAATCTCTGAAAATCAATTTTCAACCAGTTTCAGAACCCGTTTCAAACTGAAAGCACTGTAGTACATAATGTAGCTGGTTTATTGCAATATCACAATAAAGTTGAAAAATAAGATATTACAATACCTTCTTAAGATACTTACATTATACAAAAAATAGCCATTTGGTAGAGTGATTCTAACCTGGTCCTGTGTCTGACCCAGTGTGTTTTAGTTTATGGACTTTCAAGTTTTGTTTATTAGCTGTGTCTTGTTTCCCTCCACTTCCCCTGATTGCGCTTCTGTTTTTATATGTAGATCTGCCTTCCCCTTAGTCTTTGTCAGAGCATGCGTTTCCATGTCCCACTGTGTTCCCAAGTTCCAAGTACCTAAACTTAATGTTTTCTGTTCCCTTTTTGGACTTTCTGGACTTTGTTCTGGCTTTTTGGACTTTCTGGAAACAACCTAATAAAACTGCTCGCTTTCTGTCTGAGTTCTGTCTGACATTTTGGGTCCTCTACAGTCTGTATAATCAGCAGACTGTGACATATCCAGCATTCTGCATTATTTCACACTAATCTCTAAAAGGTAGCATCTACAAATACTACCAAGACTGCAGCTTCACCGTGTTGAAAGCTACTACATTAAAGGCACAAAGTGTTATTACTTTCTCTGTTCCTCCTCCTCTCTGTACACCTTGAGGGTTTCGTCCACTTTCTGCTCCTGCTGTAATGATTTCTCCACACTTGTTCAGCCACATGCTTCTGTTTGAACTTAAAATATAGCGAGAATTACGAAAGAGACACTCTGAGTGTGGTTTCAGGTTGTCTTTAAGTTGTCTGGCTAGGATTCCCACTGATACCTATTTGAAGTATTCACTCCCATTACTTATTATTGAAAAAAAAATTATACACTCTCTCACATGCTCGCGCACACACACACACCAATCCGTGGTTGTGTCTTCTCATATAGGGGAAGTCAGATTAAGAGCAAAGAGGGATCACCTCGATTACAGCAGTAAAATGACCCGCTTCACACAAAGTTCACCTCATTTTGGTTGCAAATTAAATGTCGGCTCTGGTTTAGAGAGCTGGGTAGGTAGCCTTATAGAATACCAAGATGCTGTGGCCATTCTTCTACCTTAATTCTACCTTAACTCAACTCAAGCTTTGCTGAGATCTTCTATTATTATTATTTTATCATTATTATTATTATTATCAAGCAGTGTAGTGGTTGATTGCATTTGCTTATCAACTAAAAGGTTGTTAGTTTGATTCCAGCTGGAGACATTAATCCCCTTTGGGGGATCACCAGATCAAACTGAAGATTTTAACTTTTATCAGACACAGTGACGTATATTGTGTCAATCCCTATAACAACTTGAATCCTCACAAATGTGCCAGTACTTTACTGAGGCTTGAGGTGTGAGGCTTGATCACTGCATAGTGATCCTATACCAAAAGCTGGGCCCTTTATTACAAAGCCAGTTCAATATACCCAGGGTATCTTTCCCTTATCTGGATTCACTTGCTGTAACACTGGCAATCAGGATAAGTGGTCACATTCATTCATTCATTCATTCATTCAGTCAGTCAGTCAGTCATTCATTCCCTTCCGCTTATCCTGTTCAGGGTCGCTGGGGACCAGAGCCTATCCCATCACATGAAGTTGGTTATCAACTCCCTAAGTTAACCCAGGCTGTCAATGGCAGCATCTGACCAATCTAAAAGGGGCCTGTCATGGCTCATATGACTCTTCTTTCACAGAAATTGATCCCTGTGAATGCCACCTACTTCCATCAGACACATTTTCAGATGATGATAAAATGATCAAAAGTCTGTAAAGAGCATAAAAATAAGTTCAGTAAAATTTAGCACAGAAGGCGGTAACATTCCAGTTATTTGAATGCTGGGTGCGCTCTTGGTGCTGCTGTTTATTTCTAAAGTGACGGCTGCGCATTATAGTTCTGAAACTTTTAACAGGATCCATTTAAATATTAAAGCTTAATGTCCCACGGCATGATAAACGAGATGTGGAAATCTGATTTGTTTGCCAGGAGATCAAAGTGAAATGAATTTTATTGATTGATCCGGTGTTCTTGGTGAGTTTTCTGTGTTCTAGTAGCTGCAATTCCAGCAGTTGTAAAGGAGGATTAGCAGATTAGAATCAAGTATAAAAACACATATTTTTTGCATGACATTCCTGTGACACTGACACTTCTATGGTTTTAGTAAGGTATGACTTAACAACTTGCACATGTAAAATGTTTTCCACTGGCAGAAAACCTATAATGGTTTTTGATATTTCCACGTCTGAAAACTGATGCTAAAAGGGTAAATATTGCAATAAAATATAACACCAAAAGATGATGACAAAGTTTGATTTTGCTCAGAATCTGATGAGTGAGAATGTTTTTGAGGGGTATGCACTTTTAACGTCCATAGCCTCTTAGGGGATTAAGTTTTTTGACCTCTCACTGTAACTTTGAACATGAAAAACACAATTTCACAATTTCCACATTTATTACTCTTCTTTTAAAGAAATGCAACTGTGTTTTTGTTTTTTGTTTTATTTTTGTTATTCTTTCAAAGTCTACAGACTAATGTACACAGAGTTCTGTCAGCAACAACACTTTCAAACCTCTTCACTGTTTGATCTCTACTTGTTCACCAGTGACACTTATCTGCTGCGAGGGTCCTTTTCACTTTAGCTTAAATGTGGAAAGCTGGCCCATTTAATGTCATCATAGCTGAACACTAAAATACACGATCCTTTCCAATTCCTGAGTCCCCTCCAACTAAATCTTCTTTTACCAACATTTACTACCTGCTGAAGAAGATGAGCAGTAAAGCACATGTTACTGCCATCAGATTGCTGATCCTAGGTGGTGATAACGCTCATTTACAAACACAGACTACCAACATGTGCAACCACACATGCTTTCCTCACATGCATGTGCAGACACATACAGTATACAGCACACTGCATGTTGCAGAAAAGCTGTCTGTGAAGCTCCTGTGATATATGTACATAGGACCTATATGTGCTGAATGCAAACAAGATTGTTCATGAAATAGCTTAGAAATACTTTTGGATACTGTTCACCAACTGCAAACAGCATGCATATAGCCTAATTTTAGGCTGGTGAGTACCAACTACAGACTGCATAAACTATCAGGCAAAAGTCTCTGGAGCCTCCTCCAAAGGAAAAAGAACCTCAGCTCTGAAATCACAGCCAAAAAGACTAAACTCCTGGCCATAAACTGTCAATTGCAGTCTCTTCTAGGGTGTCTAGTATGGTAAATTGTCAGCATATGAATATGGTCAATTTAATACAATTAAAGTCTAAATTGCTGCAAGATGAAGAGAGACAAAGAATCAAAAAACCTAAAATTTGTTTCAAAGCACGTTGGACACAGGTGTTGTTGTTTTACTGCAGACAATTAAACTCCTGCTCAGGTGGTCATGAGCTATGCAGTAACTAAAATTAACTGATACTAATAAAGCCCATGTACTAATAACAAGGTGCTGAAGGTGTAAAGCAACCGCCAGGTGCACCCAACAGGTGCAGGGAAACCAATAGCAGAGTGACAAAGCTGTTAATTAAGCATGTCTTTGAACACCTACACAGGCCTGAATGGAGATCTAATCGGGCACTGCGAGTGGAAATGCTTGTGTGGGTAGACCACTGGTGTATCGAGGCTTTAGGCACTTGAAAACTGTCCAAAACCATTTGTAGAGATCAGTTTAAGGAGAAAACATTGTCATGAGCTATTTGCACTCATGGAAAGTGAGCTGTATTGGAGTTTTGAACACAGCCTTTTATACTGCACTCTTACTAGATTGCAATTTCCTTGTGACTGTCTGCACTGAGCTTGTGATCTTTTGCCTTGTGAAATGGTTATAAATATGAGGATCAGGTCTGTGGCCACTTCAAGTCTACTATCAGATTACAATTGAATGGGATCAAGTTGGCAAGTACATGGAATTTTTTTTCATTATATGGCAATTAACACTAATAATTTGCAAACCTTTGCCAGTCTAAGAGCGAATGCAGACGATCCAAGTCCAACTGTGACCGTTTGGAGACAGATTGCCCCCCACAAGGCGACCTGTACAATCATCTTGCATTTCAAAGCGGTTGCTCGGAGGTTAAGGGTGTCGCCACGCTGAATTACTTGCAACTGTTTGCCAAATGCAAAAAATTAAATCCAATCACTGGGCAACCACTTTTTTTTTCCTAGTTGCAAGGACTTGCAACTTTCATTCTTCTTTTGTTGCATTTGATCCTTTTATGTTTAATGTTTTTTTCTGAATATCTCACACATATGTTAGATACATTTTATTTTTGTTGAACTTGAGGCTACTCTGACCAGCTGTGATATCAGGAGAAATATATCAGTAATACAAACGAAAGCTTTCCAAACTTTTGTCAGCTGCATTGTTGTCTTTCTCTTTTTTACTTGCTCAGGTGCATGCTAACGAGCTCATAGCCATGCTCATTTGGCTGTGAAAGTGAAAACACACATTTACCTCGGTACATACAGAAAGGAAAAAAAAAGTCATCCAGTTAACTACATAAATGTGTTGGTCTCTCATTATACTGAATGTGGCAAACAAGCCATGCAGGTCCTTATCTTCGAAATCTCACTGCCACGCATGTTCCACAATGCTGCGGTCTTGACAGTTAAACACAGTTTGGCAAAACACTGACTTTTATATTTACATGCACACATACATATTTTTCTAGTGGTTCTTTCTACTGAAGCATTGATTCAAAAGTGGAACTCTGGGTGCATCATCCATGATCATTACAAATATTGGCAGGTAGATTTAGCTTATGTTTTCACTTTCCGCTGTTGTTGATCATAGTGCAGACTTCACTATGGTCAGGAGGAGGAAATGATCCAGGAATTACTCAAACGATGCTAAAACAAACAAACACAGCTTTGTTTATCAGGGCATCAGAGTAACATAGACTGGAAGAGTATCTAAACTAAATCTATTATTGCTTCTAAATTTACTTTATTTGACCATGTAGATGGAGCAGGAACAATTTTAGCACGTGAGCCAGTGAAGGTAATATTTTTAAATAAATATTTATATGAGATTAATATGCTGACTCACTCACATTAATTATTTTTAAAGGTAGTTTGCACATGCATCCTGTGATGGTGTCACTTTTCTTCAAACATGATGGATGACATTCGTCTGAAATAAATACCTGTGGTGACAGAAAAATATTCCACATATTGTGACTGGATCATGCGGCACATTGTACAGCCTAACAGGTGTGGAAATCGCTCAAATGCACATCAGAGATTGTGCAAAAACTGGTCTCAAAAATTGCCTCTGACGTTTGGGCCCACGCTTTTGGAGAAATGCAAATTAATGGTGGGCTAAGCCAAGCATCGCAGTGGAAAGAAAATATGAAATTAAATTAAGAGAAAATCAGTGTTAATTGGCAACTATTTGACAAAGCTCTTTCAGTATACAGTTGCAGCTGAGCAAAAAGTTAATTCTAATATGGTAAAATGCTTATTGTTTGCAGTTAGCTGTTTTCCCAGAGGAAAAGACAATGAATATCAAGGCCATGAAACTAGATGATAGCGTAAATGATAAATGGATTTTAAATACTACCAGCTACAAAACCCAACACAGTCTCTGCAGTTTCCCAGGGGCATCTACAGTAGGTGAACATTTGGGTTTTGTCCGATTTTGACCTCCTCTCTAATTTTAGTAGGTGTTTTGCTATGTGTGCCAACAATCAAAGGGAATTTACTGAGGTTCAAGAAGAACTGTTTGTCCGGAGTGATGAGACTGAATACTTACATTTAGCAAAGTGAAACTGAGAGGTGATTTAAGGCTATATCTTTGAAGCAGGAAAATATAGGAAAACTTTGGATTTTTCTTTAGGTATATCTCCCTAAATGCATCCATATACCCACTCTCAGTAAAGCTGGAAGCAGTTTCATTTGGCTGTGGTTTAGTCTTAAAAACTGCGGTTGACTGTGTAACATAGCAGCAAGAAAGCTGATGCCTCCTTTTCCCAGTATTAACACAAGCAGTACATATACAGTACAGGAGGCAAATGCATATTATTCAAGTGCATCAAAGTGCCTTTTTGAGGAGGAATAATTCCATTGCACATGTCTTTTTTCTTGTTTTAATGGGTGACAGGCTTCATTCAGAAGGTGAAATTACATTCTTTATAACTAGATTAGACCTGATCAGCATGTCATATTCTGTAACAGGTTTGCCAACATTGTAGTTCTTAAATTATAACAAAAAAATTATTCTAAGATGTGATAAACACCACCCCACGTAATGTATCCTGTGTGGCCCAAATGCAAAAAAAAAAAAAACACACACAATAGCACTCATGAACTATACTGCTTCTGATATGACAGAAACACACACCATGGGTATCATTTCTAACTAATAATGTGAAGAAATATAATTTGACTAGATATACTGACAAACATAGACTGACAAAGTCTATGCAAATACATAGTGAGATTAGCTCCAAATTCAAATAAAAACAGAAATACTCTCCAACTGTTGTCTCGGGTTGAGTTAATAATTGATTAATGTGGCCCCACACAGATTTCTGAAATGCACAGGTTGCAAGTATGACCTTTTGTTTGTGTGCATGAGCACATCTGAGTCGCAAAAGCAAGTTAAATGCGGAGATGCCGACATTAAGAGGAGTCTAACACAATATTTTTTTTCAATGCATTAATGAGAAAACCACTTCAAAAATGTGTGTACCATAGGCCACTCACGCTCATTAAAAAATGCCGCAGTGTGAGATCTCTCCAGTGTTAATAATGACTTCAGAATGTTCAGTATGGGATGGCCAAATAAACTGTGTAGTGATGTAATGGTTTAGACCAGTGGTTTATTTTATCTGTATGAATGAGCAGATGAGCTAATTAATGCAGATTCATAATCAACAGCTTAAGTCATTATCAAGAAGAACAAAAATGTCAAATGTTACATTTGATTTGCAACTAAATGAATTTCCCGTAGATGGAGGGCAACAGAGCAGGAATTTTGATATCACTTTGTAGAACAACAAAAGGTCAGGGAGGGGTGACTCGTGCTGAAACTGTAAGAAACAGGGATTGGTATCATGTTGGCCCAGTAATGCAACAAAATGCAGAAGACAAAAGCAGTTTCTGAAATATTTATATGATTTCTGGTTTAAACCATTTATATTCACACAACAAGCCAGAGCAAATTTAGAAGGGGCAGAGAACAAATACTGCTCTCTCATCCTTCCTGGACAATTGCCGAGTAATATCCTTAACATCAAGCTGCTGTAGACCACAGTTATAGACTCGTGTGAGAGCATCAAGAAGAGTGAAGACAAATACTATCAACAGAAACAGTAAAATAAAATGTTGCCAATTGTTGAAAAAAAAAGGTATGAAGGTTTCATATTTCTCAGTTGGCTACATTGACAACAATGAAGAACTGGGGGAGTTACTTTTTAATGTGTCACTCAAATTATGATTTATACCACAATCAATGCATGAAAAACATCTATAGCACTACTCTAAAAAAAAAAAAAAGCAATAGCCAATCAAAGTATTTTAAGAAAGATAAGTACAGTATTTTTTGTTTGTTTTATAATAAAACGTGTGTGCTGGTGCTAATGCACGATGTTATAATCATGTAAATAAACCCTTATAGCAAAGCTCACAACTACATAAGAAAAAAATGCATATATGAATATATATGAATTTAAAACAGTCATTTTAAACAGGGCATTGAAGGCAAACTGCAAAATTCACATTCAAACATATTCTGCACTGCCTAGATGGGAAATATACATTCCTCTCTACAACACCTTCACCCCAGCTGTCTATATTTTTCCAAGACTCTGTATGACAAGCTTATTATACAAATATTCTTAAGGCTACATATAAAGGTTGTCTTGTTCTGGGCTGTTATTTAAAGTTAATGATTTTCCGCACTGTGAAAATGTCTTGTGCGACCACTCATTTCTTTATAGTATTGACAGGATAACTAACTTTTTTCTAATAGCCCTGCGTCATGTGAGTCCATTTCAGACCATGACTAGCCAGCGTTTTGTGTATTAAAGCTTCTAACTGACTGCATTGTGTTCTATCAGTTTTTCATAATACAGATTTGTATTAATAAGAAGAACATACAAATGTAAAAAAAAATAATAAAAAAAATAGAAGCTCTAAACACCCTTTCATGTAGCCAAAGTGTTAAATTAGGATTAGCTAGACAGTACACTCGAATGAGAAGCCCCAGTTCACGTAACCTTTCAGTGCTAGTCTACCACTATGGACACAATTAGCTGTGAATTGCTGTAACTAATTTGCCAACTTCATTTCATGCATCATGGTAAATCATGAAACCACATCAGTAATAACTGGTATTTGCTTTAATGGCCTTGAGAATAACAGCCTTGGAACTTGAGGAAAAATGAGTTGTTAATTTCTCATTTGCTGATGGGCAGTATCAGTACTTCTTTGCTGTGGGTGGAGAAGCTTTCACGGGCAGCATGAGTCACTCTTGGATGCAAGTCATCCACTGCATGACAAGCTTTTACTGCAGGCAAGTAAGGTAAAATGACTCCTGCTAGCCACATTTATGGATACTCCCTGCTTGTGTGTATGTGTGAATAAAAGAGAAACAGGGAGAGGTTACTTAAAAAAAATTGACCAAACAAATCGATCAATATGCTAGTTTAAAATACAGTCTTTGGAACTTTTAGCTTTTCAGCTTTGAATTTAACAGTAATGCATCCTGGAATATATTCCGTTTGCGATCTTTCATCACCTAAAACCCTCCTGAAAGCTTCGCTCAGTAAAATCAGATCCCTGTTGCCAATTTGAAATCTCATAAATCCATACTAATAATAATGCATGGAGACTTTTCAGCTTGGCTGATATTTGATATTTATTTCAATACTCCACAATAATCTGGTTTAATATATATTTAAAAAATGAATATTTATCACCATTGTCAGCATGACAGAAGCTCTGCAATACAATCAGATAAAATGTGAGCCACAGTTCCGCACCTGTTTTTCAATAAGCGGCGGTATCAGCCAACCTTGCCTAAGTGCTGCGAAGGAATTATAAATGAAACAGAAGCAGAAGGTCTGCCCAAGGTGGGGGTAATTTGATTTATCCTTTATTATTTTTCCATCCTCTGGCGTTATTGTGGTTTCTTCTCTGAAATGGGAAATGTGATAAATATTGATGTCCTTTACAGGAAATGTAGCCAGGCATATGTGAGATGCAGGTCTTGGCCTATCTATCATGTGTTTTCCTTTCGAGAGTGTGGATATTTCTGTAAACTGACCCTCTGCCAAAAGCCTGAGCCTCAGAAGAGGTTTCCTCACTTAAAAGTGCTTTCTGGGGCATATTAGCTCACGCTCTCACCTTCTCGGTCCTTTCCATCTATTGTCTCAGGCTTCCTGTCAATCTTTCGCTGCTATTTTCTCTCATCTGTTCTCTCCCTTTTCAACCTTCCACAAGCAATCTTATATGGACTGCCATAAGCTACACTCTCTCTCTCTCACCTCTCCCTTCTAACAATATCCCCTCTGCATTCAGAGTTTATGGGCACAAGAGTAAAAGAGGAAGAGTGAACAACAAGACAACAGAAAAGATTTTAAAAAAGGAAGAAGCTCATCCAGCATACAGGAGGGATGGAAACAGCGGCCTCAACTTTTGCTGATGCAAACTGACAAAGAAGTAAAATGAACACAGACTTTTCAGTTGTGATTAGAATAATATAATCCTAAAGATTATGTATAACCAAGGGCATATGTGGCTATCTCGAAGTGAATCGTTCAATCATTTAAGTCATTGTTTGATCTGTTTTTAAGTCTGAGATGTTGCATTTAGGTAATCAGGCAAACCAACACAGCAGAACCCCCACCCCCCCACGCATGCGCACAAACCCAGAAACACACAATCTTAGAACAGGAGTATCACTACTAGAATATAGGTATGCAAACAGGCATCCAAAGAATCTAATCTGAGTCCCACCTTGTTGCATCACACCCACATTATACACACACACACACACACACACACACACATACATACTGTTCTAACAAAGGGAAGCACACACATGAAAATATACAAATGCGTTGTATGTTTTTTTAACTTGTGGTTCAATTTTCTTTTCTCTTAAAATAACAATCTACCTTCTTTTTTATAACAAAGTATTGCTCTGTCAGCATTTCCAAATTGCTAAAACTAATCCTGTCACTCACGGTTAGACCATGCAAACTTGTCTGGTTCTGAAAATAACAGCAGATCAATAGCAAGTATCAAGTGGAGCATCCCCCCCCCCAAGCCTGTAACAGCATGAACAACACCGCTGGTGTCGGCACACATTTCTATTCTTTGCTTCTTTCTCTGCACTCTCTCATACTACCCAGCCAGCCTATTTACATTTTCACCTTCTCTCCATGTCCTCAATAGCTTTCTCTGCATCATTTAACTGCTCCCCCATCCCATAATCTGTACTGCCTGCACCTGTCAATATGTTATGAAAAGTAAATAAGGTATGAAGTGCATGAAAAGGAGCGAGATATGAGAAAAGAGAGGAAGAGGGAGAGAGGGAGAAAGATATCCTTACCAGAGCTGTAATGAAGAAAATCCAAAAATTACTTGTTTCATTCCACAGTGGCTGCTCATTAAATCCAGTATACTTGGGGAAGGATTGAAGATTCCATCGAGATGCTGCCCCAAGAGGAGGAAGATTTTGGAGAGATGTTAAAAATGTGATAAATATGCATAAGGAGAAGGATCTGATATCCAAGTCCTGAGCACTTCACGAGTCCTCGCCGTCAGCTGCGAAGCCACATGTCTATACACACTGACACATGCAGCTGACACGGGGAACCGCACACATACAAACACATAGGGAGGGTGTATCCTGTGTGAGTCTCAGCTAGGCTGAAAGATTGAAGGAGAATGAAGGAGGGATGGAAACAGAGAAAGAGAGAGACAGAGAAAAGCAGGGGATCTGGAGAGGGGCAAGGTGGAGGGAGGAGCTGCAGTATGATGAGAGATTGAGAGCGGGGAGGGGAGCAAAGAGTCTCTCTGTTCCTCCTTATTTCTCCCTCAATCTGAATTGCAGTGCACAAATGTAACAGCAGGAGCTAATGAAATTATTTCACCAGATCTCCATCTGAATACACTGTGTGTGATGTTAAACAACTAAATATGGGGATGAAAGTGGAGACCGTGGAAGCTGTTTTAATCGGATCTGTTTCTGCATGTGAATGCTGAGTAATGTCCTCTGCTCCTGTTCAAAGCCGGACAGATAAACAAGCTGGGACGATGGCTGAGAAAGATGAGAAAGGGGGCAGGCAGATGCAATGAATAGATAGCCAATATCTAAAACATATTAGGTAATCCAGACAACAGACTCATATCAGCTAAATTTGCAAACAATTATCACAGCAGTTCAACTTACTATGACATCTTCAAGCTCTCGTTAGCATCTACCACTTATGATGGTAGATGCAGTTCGGTTTGTGCTCATACACTGTATACAATGCATAACATGCAAATCTTTAGCAATCACAGGAAATGGACCGCACAACACACAACTTGGTCGACAATGTGTCAGAAATAATCAAAGTTCAAGCATGGAGTTAAACTGAATAAAACAACCATCGGTTGAGAGACGAGAGTGAAACTGGGCACGATATATTTATCTGCAGGTCGTCACCCTCACAGGAATGTGTCCTCCAGTATTGTCCAAAACACCATGTAGCTAGCGAAATATTTCCGCCAACACATTCTTTGAAAAACAGAGCGGGCATCCCTTAGCTGACGTGACTCACTCGTTACAATCCTACACTGATGATTCATGCTCTAAATCAGCATACACTTCAAGGCAGGGGTTAAGAGTATGGGTGGCGTAAGTGGTCAGGACACCCCACTGCGATGAGCTTACAGACAGGATTAAGAAGCAGCGGTGGATGGATGGCGGGCTAGTTGTAGAGCTCTGTGAGGGTATCTCTCCCCTCAGTGGAGTTATGGATTTCAGCAGAAGCCTTGCAGTAGTTGAGGCTCTTGGTTAACCTTGCATAATGGAGATGACTGTCTTTTACACAGCAAGCTGAAAGAAGCTGTTAAATGCACTGTAAAAACAGATATGGGAAATAAATACATGCAAATAATATTGAAAGTAACTGTTCATGAGTAAATCATATTGTGACTATTTACTAGATTTTACTATTAATTTTTTATATAGTAGAGTTTATTTAAGATACTTCAATTCTTATTTTTGACTAAAGTATGACACTTTAAAATGGACTGGCATGATCACTTTTCACTGAAGCCAGTCACAGTTTTGCAGCAGTAAAACCTGTTATCCCTCTTGTAGCCAATAGATACCCACAGCAACAGCTGTGTGAGGATCTAGGTGCAGCATTGCTTTTAGCTTTTAGCTGCCAGCATGCTCACAATTACACTCCCCTCCAAAAGTATTGGAACAGTGAGGCCAATCCCTTTATTTTTGCTGTGGACCAAAAACATTTGGGTTTGACATTAAAAGATGAAAATGAGAAAAAGATCAACATCTCAGCTGTTATTTCCAGGTATTTACAACCGGATCTGATACACAGAAGATAGCACCTTTTGTCTGATGGTGTTCTACTTGTGAGCAAAAGTACAGATAAACAGATAAACTTAAAATAGATTAAAGTGAATAAGAAATAATATTTAGTTGTTTATCCTATGCTTGCAATAACTGCATCAAGCCTGCGACCCACTGGCATCACTAAACTTTTGCATTCTTCTTTTGTGATGCTTTTCCAGGCTTTCACCACAGCCTCTTTCGGTTGTTGCTTGGTTTTTTTTTGGGGGGGGGGGGTTACTCCCTTCACTCTCCTCTTTAGCAGGTAAAATGCATTTTCTATAGGGTTTAAGTCTGGAAACTAGGCCAGCCTAACCCCCCCCCCCGACGAACTCCTTTGTAGTTTTGGGTCATTACCCTACTGCATGATGAAGGATCTCCAATCAGTTTGATTGCATCTTTCTTTAAATTGACAGACAAAATGCTCATTGAGTTCATTGCACTGCAGCCATCATGTGTGACATCATCAATCAAGATTAACCCTTTCATGCATAGTGGTCACTACAGTGGACAGCTATTCAAAAGCTGTTCTCTTGTATATGCATGTGTTTTATTGTTATAGTTGCATGTCAGCTAACACACTGGATGCTTGTGCATTCCCCCATACACTGCTACCTATTGGCCAATCATGGGAAGTTGTTTTTGTTTTGTTTCTGTTACTTAGCACACCAGTGACGACTTTCTTATGTTCCAGACGGTTGTACTGTCTATGGCCGATGTTTGTGCAGTGGCTCTGATTGATTTTCCATCTTTTCTTGGCTTCACAAAGTTGCTTGTTTTCACCCTCTCTGGTTTTCATGTTGGTTACTCCTCTAACTATAAAACACAGTCTGCACAGGCAAAACCCAAATCTTAAAGTGTACACATTCAGCGCTATTTATTGTTTGAATAATCAATGTAACAGGACACACCTGGGCAACAAAACACACCTTTCAGTCACATGTTCCAATACTTGTACTCACAAGAAAAATGAGAGGGTTCAGACAAAAGGTGCTATCTTCTGAACTGTGTATCAGATCCAGATGTAAACACCTGGAAATAAAAGCTGAGATGTTGATCTTTTGTCTCATATTCGTAATTTAATGTCAAACCTAAAGGTTTTCAGTCTACACAAAAACAAAGTTATTTACCTCACTGTTCCAAGACTTTTGGAGGGGAGTGTACAATTCTGGCATCCTAAGATTTAGTATCTTAACATGATGGCAGTTGCTGATTAGCACGCACTACAAACCACAGGTCAGGCTGATTTGTGGAATAATTAACCAAATTAGTGTAGGAAAAAAAAGAGAAAAAAAAGGTAAAAGGTAATCCTGATGGAAATATGAATATAAAATTAATTTTATGGAAATCCATGATTGAATTACACAGCAATATTTATTTAGCACACACATCAGCAAATGCTTGCCAGTCTTGATGGCTCAATGGCTTTTGCTGGGCGAATACACACAAGCCATTGAGCACATCATTACAGAATTGACTGAATGTGTGTGAAATTATATTAAATTCTTTGCTATTGTAGGAGCTATAGTGCAATGGGTCTTTAATGTAGGTTATGTTGTGTCACCATTTTACCAGCTAGAGTAGCTGTAGAGAACAAGCCCAACAGACATTAATGCCAAGATTATATTTAAAGGTCATGATAATGGGCAGTTTCTGAGACTTTATTACCAAGGCCATCAGACTTTTTTTACTGGTTTGTTATATGCTGGATTTAATTATTTTTTTGTTGTACCTCAGAAGATTAAGTTATATGGTTCCACCTAACTAAAAATAATTAAATATACACAGTATCAGTCAAAGGTTTGGACACCCCTTCTCATTCAAATGTTTTTATTTTATTATTTTTTTCCTTAGATTGTAAATTAATGCTGGAGTCATCCAGACTATGAAGAAACACATAAGGAATCATGCAGTAAACTCAAAAAAATGTTAAACAAATCAAAATATGTTTTAGATTTTAGATTTTTGAAAGTAGGCACATCTTACTTAGATGTCAGCTTTGCACGTCTTGGCATTTTCTCAGTCAGCTTTATGAGGTAGTCACCTGGAAGCTTTCAGTAAACAGCTGTGCCTCGTCAAGAGTTAATTTCTTAATGTGTTTTAGACCATCAGCCTGTTGTGAAGAGGTAGAGTTGGCATACAGTGAATACCCCTATTTGAGTAATGTTCTAAGAACTGCTGAACAAATTGAAGAAAAACAACAGTCCACCATTACTTTAAGAAATGAAGGTCAGTCAATCCAAAAAATTTCAAGAACTTTGAAAGTATCTTCAAGTGCAGTTGCAAAGACCATCAAACGTTATGATGAAACTGGCTCTCATCAGGACAGCCCCAGGAAAAGAAGACCAAGAGTTACCTCTGTTGCACAGGATAAGTTCATCAGAGTTACCAGCCTCAACCCATCTAAACTCAACTGAGATGGTTTGGGATGAGTTGGACCACAGAGCGAAGGCAAAGCAGCCAACAAATGCTCAGCGCCTCTGGGAACTCGTTCAAGACTGCTGGAAAACCATTTCAGGTGATTACCTTATTAAGCTGGTTGGGAGAATGTCAAGAGTGTCCAAAGCTGTAATCAAAGCAAAAGGTGCCTACTTTGAATACTTTTAAGTTTACTGCATGATTCCTTATGTGTTCCTTCATAGTCTGGATGACTTCAGTATTAATTTACAGTGTAGGAAAAAGAATAAATCAATGTAATGAGATGGTGCATTCAAACTTTTGACTGGTACTGTATTGAGATTTTTTTTTGGTCATTATTTTTATATACTTTATTTATTATTTTTGTTTAGATTTTTCTAAATACAAAGGGAAAAGGTAATGTAATAGTTCTCTGTGTGGGGTATTCTACTAGGTCATCTAGGCCTTGGACAGCCAAACCCTAAATGACGTAACCTGAAACTGTTCTGCACTGTTTACCAGAATAAATAATGGTGCTAAATGGTTTACAGTGGGCATAACAACAGTTGTCAGGGCACTTCATACTGTAAGGTAAAGACCCTACACTATTTTGGAAAAAAACATCAATCAAGTAATCCCCTGTCAGCAAGCACTTTGCAATGGTGGGAAGGAAAAATTCCCTTTTTAACCAGAAGAAACCTCTGGCAGAACCAGGCTCAGGGAGTGATAGCTGTCTACCGTGACCGGTTTGGGGCGAGGAGGAAGAGAAAAGAAGTAAGAGAAGAGGAAAGAAAAAGAGAGCATAGGGAGACAAGACACAACACAGAATAAGGGAGAGAGGAGACAAAAAATTGAGCGACATGCTGCAGTGATATATAAACGTGGGGAGGAAAAGAGGTGAGTGGAAAAGAAGTATTCAGTGCTTCACATGAAGTCCTGCAGCCCTAACTATAAGCGTTATCAAAAATATGGTTGTGAGTCTAATCTCTTTGTTATGTGTTGTCTCTGTTGATGGGTATCCAATGAATATATAAATGCTGTATTAAAAAGGAAAGGCGCGCTATGGATTCAGCTATCATATTCATAGCAACACTTGTGTAACACAAGTGTGTTCAACACAGTACAATTTCCATTTAAATAAGATTTTGCCAGGGCTGAAAATGCCACGGTTGTCGTGATTCTATGTTTGGCTAACATCTCCCTGATTCTCATCTTAACTTTATGTAGAAATAATGATTTTATCTGTCCATGGAAACAAAATAAAATTAAAAAATCATCTACCAAACAAGGTGTTTCCTCACGTTCTGATTTGTGTGTCTGAAATCAAGCCTTATTTGCTATTTCTTTGCAGTTTTGGGAGTAATTATGTTACATTGTTCACTAACACAGTAATGCAATGTGTTACTGTATTAAAACCAGTAATCAAACTACAGTTCCAATGTTGTTACTTGTGTTACAAATGTTCTTAAGTTATCTGCACCATGGATGGATAGAACATCAGACATGCCTTTACACTTGTGCTACAGCTGATTTCAGTTGGTGTGCAGGGTGGAGGAAAACAGTGACACGCTGAACAACTTTTGAAGAGTGGAGATATGGACATTAGTTTTATTTTTATTGCACGAAAGAACAAGAGCACGATGGCAAAGTGCCTGACTGCCATTCAGTCACTGTGCTCCAAATCTGCATCTGAAAATGTCAGTTTTCAATCCTGTTCCCTAAAACTATCCATACAATTTTAATTATTAGGAACTAGTGAGTACATGAGGGAGTGATTTCACTGGTTTCCCATCTCTCCAACTCTGTGTGGTTGCTGCATTGTCTGCATAGTTTTGTTTGTTTGTTTTTTTTCTAAATATATGAATATTATTTTCTCTTTGAGTCTGTTAAAGAAGGTCACTTTGTTCTGCAAGCTGACGAGCGTTCTCTGTGAGCTTCACTCCACTTTGAATTTAAGCTTCCAATAATAGTTCAAGTATCTGGCAGCTATTATGATAATCTAATAAAATTTTAAATTTCTTAAGCACAGCTGCTGTTTCAAGCTTTTGAAAGCTAGGGATTGACACTTTTCGGTTGTAAAAGATATTAAACTGAACATCTTGGGTTATGGACAAAAAATATCTAAAAATATTACCTTGGGTTGTGGGAAATTAAAGCACGTTTTCATAAATAAATGTCTCATTTATAATTTTAAAAAGATATTCGTAGCTGTAGTTTTAACCCCAGCTCAGTTAACTGCTGGTTTATGTAAGCTCCCATGTCTGCTATCTAACTTTCCATTTGCCAAAACTGCCAGTTGTCAGTCTATTATGTATACAGCAATGACTAATAAGCAACAGGACAAACAGACATTGCCTATTTGTTTGGGAAGTCAGTATTTACTGATTGTGCTAAGCTTGATTATTATTATTATTGGTTATTATTAATGGTTATTTTAGACAATGTCTGCATGCAAACAAATACCCAAAGGCCTACATACATACTAAGTTTTCCTCTTTTGCAGGCTTCAGGAAAGTTGTTGGTGCTCATTGTGAACCACACACAATCATGAATTATTTAATATTACTTCAAGAAAAGCCAGGACATTTTGTCCATCCACGCAGGAGACAGTCTCAGCTTGCAACACAGGCATTTCCTCTTGTCCTTGTTTGGCATGTTCTGTGTGCTCCCCAGGGTAAAGTAGGCACGAAATTGTAGTTCTGAGCATCTCCATATTTCTTCCTTCTCAACACCATTGTGACCCCAAGAAGCACTAAGCTCCTGTATTTCCCCAAAGATCACGCAGCCTATGTTGCCCAAACATGCATGCAGCCGGAAAGCTGTGGATCTGGAGTATGTGCATGGCAGTTGCTTCAGTAGCATTACAAATTGCTTGTGCTCGAGCAATTTGCTGTGTATCCGCCACTTGCAGTGAGAGGCTTTAAGTTAACAGAAATGTTGCACTTATGTGGTGGCAAAGGTCAGGACTGCACACATCTGGTTAAAAAAATTGGGTTGTAAAATTGAATATTGTTTCATCTACTCGTGTTTGAATAATATCTTCTTCATCCAGGTGTTGCTACTTTGCATAAATTTGATCTTTTTATTTGAAATCACCCCATGCACTTGCACAGTGTATCACAGTCACTTATTTTTTTCATCTTTGCACAACCACTGAAGCAGTAGAAAGGCCATCAGGGGTCTGTCAAACAGACAGACTTTCAATAGCAGGTAAACACATTTAATGATCAAGTTTTTAATTAACCTACACCTCTGGACTGTGGCTGTTCAGTCACAGTCTGCAGTACTTGGGGATCAAATGCAGAATCACCCATTTGCTCTACTTAAAGCTACAGCTCACTCTGTTAAACTTCAATACAAGATTGCAGGAGGTGAGGAGAACACCCTGTGTGTTATGGTATGTGTTGCTGATAAATTCTTATGCGGACCCCTGACTACAGAGTCACCCAGCCAAAATGTAGAACAGCAGCTTTGTTGGGTGCAAGCCACAAAGATAGCACCTTAATACTGAGAGCTTTTCCGCCAGTGGCTAAAGTGCACTGCTTAAAGAAACTGTTTGAGTCTGCTTACCATCAGCAAGTTGAAAGGTTAAAGGAAACAGTAAACATTAAGATGCATTTTCAACAACATCTTAAATGTCTTACTTGAAATTGTGAATAAAATATGAGCTGTTGCCACATCCATTTGCTTTAATAAGATTTCAGACCTGCTAATCTTGTCTCTTATTAATATAAAGGTTGATTTAAAAAAGTTCCAGTGATTAAAAATCAATAACTTTACCTGATTTAAATTTAGTCTCCTGCCGAAGATCATCCTCTCTGGCAGGTCCAGATTTTCTAGCTGAGCTGCTATTTTTAGATTGCTTCCTGGGAGTCCCATTCAGACCACATGCACTGTGCACTCTGTGATTTTTGCCAGTGACCTCAAACTAGTGCAGAGAGCAAACATCAACTTCTGTTTTAGACTGACATGAGTTTCATGTAAAGAATTAAAGATGAAGAGAGCTGGTTCGCCAGCTCCCATGGGTGACACTGTCATCGCAGAGTGCTACTGTAACATCCTGAGGCATCTGGGAGAGAACAATGGGTCAAATCCTGATATTTTTCATAACTGCGATCTCCTGAGTTAAAATATTCTTTAAGTTTCACAAATAATGAAAACCCTGGCTTTTTGTTTTATCCTCGCTGTGCTGGAAATATTAGTTTACTCTTCCATTGTCTGAAAGCAACCTATGTTTCAGACATCTGGCCTTGCTAATTTCTGTGTCAGTAGCTGTGCCTTCCCCCTCAGCTTCCTCTCATTAGCTTGACCTCTTACCCTACAGTTTTAATAATCCACAATATTACTACCCCTTGTGACCCATGCATATTTATAAAGCCCTCATTATGCCATCACTCAAAGTAATCATTATCCTGGGGCCCATTATAGCAGATTTTTGGCACTATCCACCCTAGGACTGTTTTCCAATAGATGGAGAGCAACCGAGTGTGTTTGGCAGACATTTACACCTTGGGGGATCACAGGGATCACAGGTGGCACTGAAGAGTGACAAAATAAACCTTGCATATATTGTATTACTCTACATAAACAAGCAACATAATATATTAAAATGATCTGGCTGAAAGAGCACATGGGATAAAATGATGTGGCTTGCTGAGATGACAAAACAGAAAGAAGCTTGGCTATAAACCTGGGCAATTTCATGTCTTCTATCCTTTAAGGCCTCTAAGACAGCGTTTTGTATACTTGTGCTCGCTTTCCAGCTCAATAACTGCTGTTTTTATGTTTGTTTTATTTGCTTTTAGCTGGATATTGATTGCTCCTGTTCTTACGTTTGGCTGTAAATCAAAGATTGTTGTTCCCCAGTCGTATCCTGGTGTTCTTATTGTTTCTATTTGAATCAGTGGTCTTTGTTCTGTTGTTGTACTGTGTTTCCTTTGTTTATTCCCATGGTTTGCTTTAAATGTCTAATACTTTGGGATACGCCTCTTGCTGCACACCAAAATTTCATTTGCTCATTAACGTTTGCTAACCTGTGGAAGCCCAGAGCCCTGGCCATCACAGCATCTTAACCACTTCTGCTCTTTGTAACATCATTTGTGTTCCTACACTTTCTGATGGCACATTAAGTAGAGTAAAGATCTACTTAATGTGTCAATTCCAGGTGTTGAACTTGCAGTTGTTACCTGGAAGAGTAAACATCTAGCAAAGGTAAGTTCAACACTGTACACTGGAATAGTGAACAGCTATACAGCAACACCTGATCTGTCACCTGGCTACGTCAGTCACCTGATCTCAACCAATAAGCGTGCTGTTTCGGTTGCTAAAGACAGAGCTAAAGGCAGAGAGACCCACAAACAAGCAGGAACCGAAGCTGGCTGCATTAAGGCCTGACACAACATTTCAAATAAGGAAACGCAGCCTTTGGTGATTAGGTTAAAGAGTTCTTGACTTCAGGCAGTCATTGAATCCCCTCATATTTAAAATCTTGTTGGTTTGTTTATTTTTGAAGCTGAAAATGAGGAGCTGTGTATAAAAAAAATGGCTTTAATTGATAAATTGTTCCTAAAAAGCAATGCTTTTGTTAAATCCCTAAAATTATAGCTGAAAGTCTGCACTTCAGTCCTGTGGTTGTTTGTCTTAATAACCCACTGTAGTAGTGTGCAAAAGCAGAACCACAAAAAAGGTTGTGTCATTGTCCAAATACTTGTGTAAATTGAATAATATGGGGTAACTTAGTGACACAATAACTGAAGACAGAATCAATAAATTTGACAGTAAAGTTGCATTTTAGGAAGTAAGTGATGCAGTTTAAGCTGTTGTACCATATCATGCCGCAGTGCTCATCCAGCCATAATACTGTCCCATGCAATGAGTCTCCCCATTTGGTTTAAGGCTCTTTCTATACGACTTTCTTTTAAACATATTTTTGGCAGACCTAATTACAGACTCAGTATTCCTCACTGAAAATACCGCAGTGTTAATGCTTGGTAATTAATGACATCATTTAAGTATCACATTTAATGAAAACTGTATACACAGTTTGATAACTTAAAAAAAAACGCATGAATTGTGAAAAAAGAAAATTCAGCGGAGCCATCGTGATACTCTTGCAGTATTTTATTTACAGAATGATTGATTACTATATAACTATAGCTGGATACACTGTTTATGAAAAGAATAAGTTTACCCAGCTTAAAAATGTTTGATGCAAAGACTCCATAGCTGGACTTCCGGATACATGTATATAAATAAACATATATAAACAGGACATTTTTCTCTACAATTCACCTAAAAATTGTCTTGTTTCCCCAAAACAAGTGTCTTCAGAGTAGAATAGAATAGATTCAATTTTTCATTAAAATATGAAGGTTTTTGTCAGGAAGGCTCTTCGGGGTATTGCCTGCTTCACAATAGAGAGGCTGATTAAATTAAAAGTGGCACTGTGACACACACAATGGTACATTGTGCATTGAGTGACACAGCAGAGGTATTATGGCTATTTTGGAACTGTACCCTTCAGTCTGTACCAAGGTTACACTGCCGTTCAGTACGCTGAAGAGGGGCAAGGCCTGGACAATTGCTGAATTTTAATTTCCTCACATGAATCATGGTCAAAATTCTTAACTATTTTGATAGGTTTGTGGTGGGTTTTTTTTTTTTTTTTTTGCTTTGCTTTTTATTTTAGGGCCCATTATTGAGCCAGAAAGCAGATAATGGAACCCCTCTGTGCTGCCAGAAAAAAATGACTTTGAGAAGGTTGACAAGGTTTTTTTTTCATTCTGTTTTTTTAATGCTTGATTTAACTGTATGTCCTGTAGGTAAAAAGACAAAAGAGAATCACTTTTGTTGTATTACAAGGTGGACTGTAAAGAAAAACAAGGTGTCACACTGCTGGCAAACTCATTTTCACCCTGTCAGCTGGCTATGAGTGCCCAGCAATTTGTTTAGTGGTTTCAAGCTCATCCGTCTGAGCTCTGCAGTGGAAACTTCCTCCAACTCTTCCCAAGTATGTTGCAATGTGTGGCACTCTGTGTCTTTCTGTGAATATTTTAAATTAGGACATTTCATGTACCTGATATTTCGTTTAATTTTTCAGCATGGATATATATATATGTACATACGCACAGCCACTTTATTAGGTACACTTGTTCCTCTGCTTGTTAACACAAATATCTAATCAGCCAGTCACATCGCAGCACCTCCATGTATTTAGGCATGTGAACATAGTCAAGCCAGCCTAATGGAGGTCCAACTGGGTATCAGAATGGGATGTCAAATAGGCATTTGAGCATTTCAGAAACTGCTGATCTAAAGTACTGGGATTTCCTGGCACAACCACCTCTGGATTTTAAAGAGACTGGTCTGAAAAAGAGGAACTATCAGCCCACCTTAATATTGTTGCTGACCATCTCCATCCCTTCATGACCACATTGTACCCTACTTCTGATTGCTTGCAACAGGATAATGCACCATGTTGCAAAGCTCAGATCATATCAAACCGATTTCTTGAACATGACAAAGAGTTCACCCTAGTCAAAGGGCTTGCACAGTCGCCAGTTCTCAATTCAGCAGAGTACCACTGGAGGTAAAGTGGACCATGGATATGCAGCTGACAAACCTGCAGTAATTGTGTGATGCTGTTCTCTGTCAGCATGGACCAAAATCCATTCTTCTAAAGTATTGTGGAATGTTTCCAGCACTTTGTTGGAATAAAGGAAGTTCTGAACACAAAAATTGGCTCCTAACCCACTACTAGCGAGGTATACCTGATGGCTGGTAAATTATATATGTGTTTTGGCACCCCTGCTTGTCTGGTTCCAGAGGCTAGAAGCTGTAGTTTAATAATGATAGCTATGGACGCAATGCCCAAAACCTTTTTTCTTTCCAGTTAGATACTTCATGTTATCAGCGGACAACTGAGAAAGCTAGTCATGAGACTTCTAGATGATCAACAGAACTCAGCATGATTTTATTTTTCATCTGGATCAGGATGGCTCGCTTCATTTATATTTATAGTCAATATGATATGATGAGATGTATCTGGGACACATGAACATCTGTTTGTGTTGCCATGGATATTGTATATTATTTGTTAACTGTTGTTCTTCAACTGTTCCTCACTTATTAATGTCATAATTCACATGGCTTTATGCAATTGTCTATTTGGCAGCTTGACCATGTGACTGTAAACACTGTAAATAATGCTCTAATGGAAAAAGGTGTTTTATTAATTATACATATTCACGCTATAAAACAGTAGTAAATGTGACGATGTATGCCGACACATTTCTATTCCTGCCATTCACCCTAATTCTCAGAGGAATTATATTTCAGTGGGTGTTTTGAATGTTGACAAGCTCATTAAAACTTTTCTCTGCGTTATGTTTTATGCAGGAAAAAGCAAACTAACTTGTGTCTACCTTTTGGTTGCTATGAGAACTAAATTCCACAGAGTCGGCACAGCAATGCTGTCAAGTGTCTTCTGTCCATCTGTTGATTCATTGCCTCAACCAGTCTCACTGCATCGTCTGGGCCCATTGAGATTATTTCTTCACCAGAATGTCGCTTCAATGAAAATCACTCACAGTGAAATATGGACACTAATAAGGAAGCTGATTCATCCAACAGTTGTAGTTCAACTTTTAAGCATCCCTTTTAATTTACATGAATGAACCAAACTGAATTCATCATGTCTTATATACTTTTGGTGAAGAGGCAGTTTTTTATTTTTTTCTTAATTCTATACCAGGATTTGAAGTCCAGTTATGAAGAATTTAGACCCTCCGAAATAGCTGACATTGGGGTTGACAATTGTTTAAAGTGTCACACATATCAGATTAAATGTCGCACAAAGTTTGATGGTCCTGCATTATATATTTTACTGGAGTAAGAAGGTTATATAGAGAGCTTTTTGAAAAGGGCTGGTCTGTGTGACACCACTGTTCATTCTGCTGCGCCAGAGCCAGAGGAAGTCACCCGCTGGGACTTTGTATGCGTGTGTGTGGGACTTTGTATATGTGTGCGTGTGTGTCTCTGTGTTTTAAAAGGAATACACTGAACCACAACATGGAGCCATTCCAGATTATCCTTTTTAGAGCTCCAATCATGTGTTACACACATACAAACAGATGCAAGTACACAGACATATACATCCAGCAGTGCAGACCATTTAACTGAATGAATTTTGACTGATCTGCTGCAGGGTTCATGATAGTCTTTGTGGTCTGATATTAAATGTGTTAAAATTGTGTATTTGTCAGTGTATTTTGAAAGGCTACAGCAGGCTTTCCTCTGCTCTTCAACCAGCTAAGTAGGTTCTTTATCCAAGTAAAGATGTGTCATTTTGTTTTCCTTTCATTTATCTTTCATTTTCCGTTTTCATGTTGAATCACTGCACTTGCACATGACTTAATAGAGTCCTTTAAATAGTACAGACATGCAATCATAACAACATGTAATTGTCACGGTTAGACTGTGTGGTAGGACAGGTTGGACCCTAAAGCAGGACCCAAAAACAGAGCTAAACTCAAAACAGCTTTTATTGCTGGAGGCTCAAAGGAACAAAACTCAAAATACAAAACTAAATCTCAAGCAAGGCTAAAAGAGAAACACCAAGCCAGGGAGAGAAGGGAAAACCCATTAAAAGGGGGACCACAAAGCTAGAGGGGGAAACGCAGATGCAACAACAAACTAAACAACAGTGAGACCTTAAATACACACACTGGGTAATCAGGGCAAGCGGAAACAGCAGGGAACCACGGGTGAAACAAATGAAACTAATAACACAGAGGAAGCAAAACTAAACACAAAACACAGGGAACACGGAAATAAAATGTCCAAATAAAACAGGAAGTTACCAAAACAAGATACAAATGCAGACTTGACACCACACGAGGAATAACGTACATACCAGGGAAACAGACACGAGAGACACCACAACACAAAGGAGGGACACTAAGGGGTAACACAGAGAGAACTAAACTCTAAAGCTACGGGAAAAGGAACCAAAACACAAAACATGGGACAAGGGGCCAAGACACGGGGAGACAGACGCACTGAGAAAAACAGACACAGGATCTCAGAGACACGGGAATGTAAAGAATGAAATGCAATAACTAAAACTAAAGGCCGAATGCAAAACTGCAATAAAATGAAACTGAGAATCTAAACTGTGAGAAAAACTAAGAAACACAACCAGAAAATACAACAAAAACAGAACTTCACAGAGGGAACACAAAACCCCAGACCACCGGCCCAGGACCGTGACAGTAATGACACCTGCCAAACCAACAGTCCGAGGCAGTCGACTTTGTCATTTTTCAAAACTGAAACTCATTTGCCGCATAATCACGTGAATCGCCTAAACTGAGACCCTAAGCAGTGTTTTTTAATACTGGATGAATCCAGTATTGAATTACCTAGGTCTGACTCATAAGTTTGCAGTAAGTGGGGAAAAAAGTGTTCTAAATTGTTGGGAAATGTGAAAGAGGTAATGCTGTACATACCTTCCGAAAGTATTTTTTTATTTTAACATTAGTTCAATTCACTTTCCATTCTGACAGCAATAAACAAATGAAGTGATCTCATAATGTCTACCTCCCTCCCTGCCTACCTGTGCTGCACACTGTTTCTGCACTCCCTGTGCATTAGACCAAGCCAGACAGAAAGCATGACAAGCAGATAGCTAGTGCTAGCAGCTGGATGCACAAGACTGGAAGACAAAATGTAGCCAGTTTCCAGTTTTCAGTTCCATCAGCTAAACGACTTCCATGGCTTAAACACAAAAACAGAGGACATTCACAAGAAAAAGTAGCGAAGAAGAATGATTTCTTCTGGACACGTAATGAATCGTGTTTGTTATGTGTTTAATTTTATTTTTAAAAATGTAAAAATGACTGAGGTTCCTTTGCAGCTCATACTGTATGTTATTATACTAAGAGGCTGCAGCTGGGCTGATGTTAGCTTATCATTCCTAGGTAGTTAGTTCTGTTATATTGGCTAGAGACTCAAAGTGTTTCTATGAGTTCGCCTGCTTTCTGTGTCATAACTGTTTCGGGTTCAGGCCTACAATGACTGTTTGTGTAGACAGCCATGCTCTAAGATATATAATTAAATCATTTTTAGAAACTTAACATAGTAGTTTTTAATGACTAACCCTAACCAGGGGACATATTTGGAATTCATAACACATTTGAAAATCAGACAAATGATATGTGTACATGTATGGGTCGACCTTGGGTCTCTGGCATGAAAGTCAAGACAACTTCCTCTTCTGCACTCCAGCCACTAAATGCGGCCTTTTTCTTGACTTTTAATCAGCACACATGAGAATGATGTTGGGACATGTCAGAAATAACAGGTATCACAACTGTGGTTATCAAATTTCTGTTAACTTGGGCTTTCTGGTTCAGGATCTGTGTGCACTCGCATAAAAAAGCTATTCTTCTGCATAACAAGGCTCAAATGAACAGTGCTTACTCCAGTCAGAGACATCAGCAGAGGAACAGGTGACAGACATTGTTATAGGCTGTGGCTGCCAAACCAGAATGGAGGAATCAAGTCTTTATTCAACTCAAACGGCAGGCTGGGCAGGGTTTTTTCACCGGCGTGGTGAGGACGGTCTAATCTCAGGTCCGGTGATAGATCCGCTAGGAAAGAGGAGAGTGGAGTTACTGAACTGGGAAACAGTTATCCAAGGTGTGAGTGCAGGGCAGACTGTGAGAGAATGTTTTGGCTTAGTTGGGAAAGTCAGAGACTCCTGCGTGGAGGGAGGAGGCTGGTTTACATGGTGAAAGACTTTAGAGTTCCAGGAGAGCAGGCAGGTAGGCAGGTGGTGAGAGCCGGTGATCCTAGGACACTTTCCGAATAAATACCTTGAAAGACGCAAGTGGCTGAGGTGAGTAGTCTATCCTTTGGCTAATGGAGTCGCCATGAACAGGGAACCAGATATGTTATAACACAGGAGCAGGAAGATTGCAGGAGAAATATTTGGGAGCTGATTTACCATTCTGAAGAGCTGGCTATCTGCCGAAGACAAAGCACCCCTCTTGTCCTTAAATGCAGTTAGTGATGACTTCTGATGGAAGTGGATGAGCCCAGCGGTGGAGCGGGAACCTAGACTGCCTCGGAGGGTGGAGGAAACCCCAACCTGGACTCAGTGGAGTAAAAACACAGCAACTAACCATTAAACCAGCACAGAGAATAGATAAAATATAAAGAGGAAAGTAACACCACTGCTGCAAAAAAAAAGACAGCAGAGCAAAGCTGGTAGAAAATCATTAATTTTGTAAATTTTATTATACATTTCCCTGGTAAATGATGCCATACATTTTTGAAAGGTGAGAGCAGCATGTTAGAGCGCTGCAACTTTAAACTTATCCAGGTAAATGGTAAAGGACATTTGACTCTGGATCTGACACTCATAGCTGTGGGAAAGACTTTAGTCTGTTGCATGTGATGTGTATGTTCCCCTTAAGAGTAGCTCCAGATTAGAACAACATGAGATCAGCACAACTTGGGAAAAAGAACTTGTTGGCCTTCATGCAGATCTGAAGCAATGCGACCTGGATTTGTTCCATTCCTTGGCTTTTGCCCTGTGAGGAGGTCAGTAGCTCACATCTTCTTACAGATCCAATTCAGTATCGGATGGGCATTCCAAACATCAAAAAGAATTACGGGTACCCTCAGCAGATTAAAAAATATCCACAAAGCAGGGTCAGAGAGCATGGTCACTGAACTTAAGGCCACACCTACCCAAAATCTGCTTACACTCTCAAATTTATTTAAACCATATACAGATACATCAAAATGTCTTATTTTAGTCTCTATCAAAAAATTGTAGCCTGTACAGGAAAGAGAAGGGCTAACTGGATAGTTAACAGGGTTTGGGCCATTAACTAGGTGTTTAGGAGGGTTAAAGGCAACGTGTGACATGAAAAAAAATGACTGGAGCCACAGGCAGCAAATACACTGAACTGTATTGAGCAGTTGCAAAAATAGCAGCACATTATTAAAAGTGCACAATACCAGATGAGAATAAACAAAAACAAAAATACTGTCCTGTTTGGTTCCAGATTTCTCAGTGGTGGCTCATCCCCCTCATCAGAGAGAAATCCAAAGGATCCAGTTCCAAGTTCTAACTAGCCTGTGTAAACAACAGGAGCATCACTACAAGAGTTCATTTTTCTAGCTCGACATATGGCCATATAACACTAAGTTAAGTGCTTTTATCTTAACTTTTACTTATAACCTTTTAACTGTACAGTTTTTAAATCATATAACATGTTTTAAATCTCATGTTAACTTATTTATTCAATTTATATGCACTAACATTAAACACAGATTTATCATAAATTATGATGAGCCTATAATTTTCGTAGATCACCTTTAATTCGCTGGAATAGCTCATACACCACAGTAACTGAGACTTTGCTTTAAACTTGAAAGAACGACTTTAAAATAAATAAAAAATAAAACGGTGATTGACACATAAACAATGTATGAAAATAACACAAAGTAATGTGAAAGCAGTATTCTAAAACCCACCGGGTTACAAAATGCATGGTCATTCCAAAAGAAATGCTTCAAATGAACCCTTTTCTACACAATATTTTCACTGTTGATAGATGCTTGTTATGTAGTGTGCAATGTACAAAATGTACATGACAGCAACGCACATCAGCACAGGTTTTCTTTAGAATGTGTTGACCTAACAGAATACATTTTGCTAAATATGGAGCAAAAAGCCTCACTTGCACAAAATGTCATAGTATCTGCTAGTTTTTCTTAAACGGTATCGGAAAGGTGTGCTGGAGACCCCGAACTGTTTGTGAGCCTAATATTTTTCACGACCTTGCACAAAAATGCAGAAATGAATGCGAGAAAGTTTGAATGTCGTGTATTTAGACTAAATTAAAAGGTCACTTAGGCACAAACATTTCTGTGTCTACAGGACATGATCTACGATGTCTATTGTGTTGTAGTATTTCCAGCACCAAAGACCTTCACTTTCATACTGGAAATAATGACAACTTGTAATGTTAGGAATCTTCACAGAAGATGGGCATCCATGACTCTGGTTGAAGATCTCTCTTGAAGTGCAGCTTTCACTTCATTGAGTCCTTCCCTTTCACACCTTTAAATTTCTGCATTTTTGTACTTCTCAGTCCTAGGCACAAAATTTGTGCTGATATGCATTGCCGCCATGCACCTTAAATGTACATTAATGTACAAATGTACATACACTACATACAAGCATCTATCAACAGTGAAATCATTGTGTAGAAAATGGTTCATATTAACCATTTCTTATGGAATGACCATACATTTTTTCATATGACTGAACTAGAAAAATTTTGATCTATCTTTTTATGGTTTAACTAAATTTGAGAATTAAGCAGTTTTTTGGTAGGTTTGACCTGAAGTTCAGTGACCACACCCTCTGACCCTGCTTTGAGGACCATTTTTTCAATCTTCTGAGGGTACCTGTAAATTAATACCCATCCAGTATTGATTAAAATTTCAACAAAGAAATCTGCGGGATCTGTAAAAGACATGAGATTCTGACCTCCTCACAGGACCAAAATCAGTGAAGTGAATCCAGGTGGCACTGCTGCAGATCTGCATGAGGGTCCCACATTTTTTGTTTATTTTTTTGCCAGTTGCATAGATAACGCATATGGACTATCATTTGCAGTTGTCAAAACCACGAGCTCTTCAATCAGATTCAAGATAATCAGTGGTAAAGGTGCTTTGGTACTCATGCCTCCCAAAAAAAATGGGTGTTAATCTGAAAATGACGCATAAAATTTTCTTTTCCAATCACCTTACACCATTATTATGGAATATAATCAGATTTGAAGATGATGATTTCCCAAAAATGTGCTGATCTTATCTGGAGTTGCTCTTTACAATTGTTTTCTTACTGGTGAATGAGAATTTAGTTCACTTGATATGGTAGCCATAAAAACGATGCGGTCCTTTCTCTCCAGCAGAGCTCAGATTGTGCAGATTCAGGATTAATGTCTGAAGGGAAGGAGCGGGATCTTTTCAGCTGCTTGCTTTCAAACTCTAGTTCAGTCCTGCTGGTTTCTACAAAGCACCTTACCTTTAAGATGATAAATAATTTTGTAATTTCTCCTGCTATACACATGTCTATACATTTGGTGTTACTTGTTTAATATCTCAGGTACATGGTATGTTTCTGGATTTACAATTTAAAAATGCACTGCTTTGGGAGTCAGGATAATGAGACATTCTCTCAGAATTACCTTAAAGAGATTAGTATCAGGTATACAGTGGTGTGAAAAAGTGTTTGCCCCCTTCCTCATTTCCTGTTTTTTTGCATGTTTGTCACACTTAAGTGTTTCGGAACATCAAACCAATTTAAACAATAGTCAAGGACAACACAAGTAAACACAAAATGCAATTTGTAAATGAAGGTGTTTATTATTAAAGGTGAAAAAAAATCCAAACCATCATGGCCCTGTGTGAAAAAGTGATTGCCCCCTAAACCTAATAACTGGTTGGGCCACCCTTAGCAGCAACAACTGCAACCAAGCGTTTGCGATAACTTTCAATGAGGCTTTTACAGCATTCTGGAGGAATTTTGGCCCACTCATCTTTGCAGAATTGTCCTAATTCAGTTACATTAGAGGGTTTTCGAGCATGAACGGCCTTTTTAAGGTCATACCACAACATCTCAATAGGATTCAGGTCAGGACTTTGGCTAGGCCACTCCAAAGTCTTCATTTTGTTTTTCTTCAGCCATTCAGTGGTGGACTTGCTGGTGTGTTTAGGATCATTGTCCTGCTGCAGAACCCAAGTTCGTTTCAGCTTGAGTACACGAACAGATGGTTGGACATTCTCCTTCAGGATCTCTTGGTAGACAGCAGAATTCATAGTTCCATTTATCACAGCAAGTCTTCCAGGTCCTGACGCAGCAAAACAGCCCCAGACCATCACACTACCACCACCATATTTTACTGTTGGTATAATGTTCTTTTTCTGAAATGCAGTGTTCCTTTTACACCAGATGTAATGGGACACACACCTTCCAAAGAGTTCCACTTTTGTCTCATCGGTCCACAGAATGTTTTCCCAAAAGTCTTGGGGATCATCAAGATGTGTTTTGGAAAAATTGAGACGAGCTTTAATGTTCTTTTTGCTCAGCAGTGGTTTTCTCCTTGGAACTCTGCCATGCAGGCCATTTTTGCCCAGTCTTTTTCTGATGGTGGAGGCATGAACGCTGACCTTAACTGAGGCAAGTGAGGCCTGCAGTTCTTTGGACGTTGTTGTGGGGTCTTTTGTGACCTCATGGATGAGTCGTCGCTGCGCTCTTGGGGTGATTTTGGGCGGCCGGCCACTCCTGGGAAGGTTCACCACTGTTCCATGTCTTCGCCATTTGTGGATAATGGCTCTCACTGTGGTTCGCTGGATTCCCAAAGCTTTGGAAATGGCTTTATAACCCTTTCCAGACTGATATATCTCAATTACTTTCTTTCTCAATTGTTCCTGAATTTCTTTGGATCTCGGCATGATGTGTAGCTTTTAAGGATCTTCTGGTGGACCTTACTGTGTCAGGCAGCTCCTATTTAAGTGATGTCTTGATTGAGAACAGGTGTGGCAATAATCAGGCCTGGGTGTGGCTAGAGAAATTGAACTCAGGTGTGAAAAACCACAGTTATAGTATGTTTTAACAAGGGGGGCAATCACTTTTTCACACAGGGCCATGATGGTTTGGATTTTTTTTCACCTTTAATAATAAACACCTTCATTACAAATTGCATTTTGTGTTTACTTGTGTTGTCCTTGACTATTGTTTAAATTGGATTGATGTTCCGAAACACTTAAGTGTGACAAACATGCAAAAAAACAGGAAATGAGGAAGGGGGCAAACACTTTTTCACACCACTGTACATATCTGACTGGGTTTAGTCACTTTTTGTTAAAAAATAAATAAATTAAAGAGCATAGACACCAGCCGATCACAAGGATAACAGAGAAAGACAACCACACACTCACATCCACACCTATGGCCATCGGTCACCATTAACCTAAAGGCAACCAGAGCGCCTGGCAGAAACTGCTGCTTCTTGAAAAATTAATTAAAACATAAAAGACAGCAGAAAAATCTATTCCAGATCATATCAAGCTTTTTCCTTCACAGTTATAACCCCAAATATACAGTCAGAATAAAAAATAACTATCTTTGGCAAAGAGAAGAACAAGATTACTACTATGGTCCCAACAGAGCTTTGATCCTAAACTCATGAAATTAGTCTTGGATTACATTAGGAGATGGAAGCAGCTGAGATAATCTAAATCCAAAGAAGAACTGACAAGGTGAACCTACCTGCCAGATACCTTGAAAAACAGCACGCAAACATGATTAGGAGGATTAGTGGAGTTTTACAGGCAAATGATGGGGCACAAAATATTGACTAATACAGAATTTTTTAGTTTTACTCTAAATAAATTGGCTCAGGTTAATTGATAAAATATAACTCTTCACAGTATTGCTTTTGAATGAAAGGATCCTCATTTGTAGCTCCCCAACCTTTTACACAGTATTGTGAATAATTTTAACATAGATCCAAAAATTAGTGGGTTTTTTTTTTTTGAAGAAGAAGAAGAATGAAGACACTTTTTTGAGTTAACACTTGCAGCAGGTGACTCTACATGAACGTCTGAATGTTACATTATTCCATATCACTTAGTAGAGTCAGAAAGACCTGTCGTGACTGGGATAAAGTCAGTTTATTCTTAAAGGCACCCTTCCCTTTAATGCTTACAGTGATAATGGAAGGTTACTCGCTGAATGGAGCTGCCATGATAATTGACATTTAGTGATGAAATGCCTCACACAATGAATGCTAAAGGGGGAACTAATTACTGCCTATCCAAGTGTCAATACCATCATCTGCTCTCTTCTAAATGTCAGTTTTACATTGAAATGCTGAAGGCACAGCTTCCAAGCACTAGTGGCAAGTCACTGGATGCACTGGCTTTGGAACACACTCTCAGGTGTTATGTGATGGACAGTTCTCATTCCCATGCTGCTATTTGTCTTTAAAGTTTCACTAAATGGATTTAATCTGTAAATGATTTCCTATCAAAGATGCTTATTCAGCATCTCTCACTGTATTGGTGGTTTTGTCGCAAGATGCATATGATGTGTCTAGTATAGCAGTGCTCAGGTGCTATTAGCTTTTGCTCTATACCTGTCTGTAGGGTATAGCAAAGTGACAGTGAGCCAAGCTTATGGCTCACCATCTACTCAACTAGTTAGTGTATGAAAGTTTAATTTGGTACCGTGGAAACTACTCGGTTAAATAAAGATTTTCACCATCATTAACGAGTATCACTGCAGTTATTGTATGGAACCCCAGTGTATATACATATTTGCTTCCTTCTTATACAATGGCAATTATTACATAGTGCCAGTGCACATAATTCTATTGATTATTCCCTAGTGGTAAGCCTATAGTGTATATGATAACAATTCTTGCAACATTAGCTAGGGAATGCTCAACAGTCACTTGGTAAAACTAAAAAAATGTCTCCTTGTTATATGACTTACCTGCAGCACTACAGAGGACAACATGAGGTGTAATCATGGCAGCTCTGTACTGTTGTGGTGTTCACCATTCCCTTCATAAGATTAATAATCATTCATGGAGAATTATGAACATATGCTCTATTAAAAAAGGTCAAACCTGTTTTTCTGTATCAGTGTTCATAGCTTAATAAAACTGGTAGCTGTAAAACCAGATATTGGATTTGTATACAGCAAGCTAAGATAGCTTGTAAAACATCTTCTTACATCATGTTGAATTCAGTTCATCCACACAGAGCAGTAAACCTCAGATCAGCAGCAGCACATGTCAGCTGATCACAGCCTCTACTCAAAGAAAATCTAATGCAACGTTCAATAGAAAGTTGTGATTTTTTTTTCCCCACGCTGACCCACTACAACCGATGTTAGGGTTCCCCCACCTGCCAAATCTGTTTGCCAAATCGTTTTTGTGTTTAGGTGTGGAGGCAGAGTTGCCCTCTACAATGTAGGTGAACAAAAATAGAGCTATTTCTAATTTCCTTTCACTGACGTGTCCCACATAGCAGATTTAAGCTGAGTGCATTCATTAGAATTAGAAATGAGATTGTTAAAATGTAATAATTGTTAAAATGTAATAATATTATTTTATTATTATATTCTGGGAGGAGGCCCCGTGGTAGACCCAGGACACGCTGGGGAGATCATATCTCTCTGCTGACCTCCGGATGAGCTGGTGGAAGTGGCTGGAGAGAGGGAAACCTGGGCTTCTCTGCTTAGGCTCCTGTCCCCGCGACCCGGATAAGCGGAAGAGAATGGATGGATGGCTGGATGGATTATATTAATATAGCACAAGGTTCAGTTAGCTTTACACAGTAATAGAAAGAAATTTCCTCCAAAGAGCTACTTTTACTTTATTTCTTTGAATACATTTCAGGACCTATACTTGACGTTGATTGTATTTTTTAACACAAGTAGAATGTGTGTATGTTTGCTGCCTCTGATGAAATAGACTTTCATTGATTTCTCTCTGCCTCAGCTACATGGTATGCATTCAAGGACTTGTTCCCTGGGACTAATTCAATCATCATCTTAAACTCCTTCTGAATGAATTCGTTATAAACAGAAACATAACTCAAAACAAACCTACTCATAAATCATCTACATGTGTACCTGACATTGTAATATATTTTTAAAGGCTTAAACAGATTACCTTTGCGTCCAGGTGGTGACTCTCACTGGAAGGCCATTTATCCTCAACTTGTGTGCCTCACTGTCATCATTGTTGCACCATTGGATTTGTCTCCAATCTGACCCTTATACAAAATACATGGGTGTCACAGTTGAGATTCTGGTACTCATTACAGGTTGCAACAAAGGGTCACAACACCTCTGATCCTGGAGATCGAAGGTCAGGGCTAATTATGGTGACATAGTAATCATGTCAGTTGTGAAAAAATGTTGAATGTCAGGGCTCATTATGCCAGCAATGAAATTGGAGGCAAGTAAGCAGCGAGTGCACCTTTTCCTTGGTCTCCTAGAAGTAGCTAGGCTCTGAGTTTACTCCTGCTCCACATCAACAAAACAAATATACACTATACACTTTTGCCCCCTCTTTACTACTGTACTATCCTGCAGTCAACAATATAGTGAAATATATATATATATATATATATATATATATATATATATATATATATATATATATGTGTGTGTGTGTGTGTGTGTGTGTGTGTGTGTGTGTGTGTGTGCGTATTTTCCTATGAGACTCGTTAAAATGTCATGTGACAGCATATCTGAATAGTTGTAATATATTACTCTGCTTGGTCCTAAAAGTTAGTACATAGACTCAAATGTATAATGTGTATAGTTTGCATATATAATGAGAGCGAGTTTATAACATCTACCTGCACAAAGCACATTATGTCCAGATAGCTCAGCTGATTAACAAATACCACAGGAACTTGCCTAATAAAAGTTATGATAACAGTAACACTCAGGAGTGTTCATCCTAGTGCAAGCTGGGACAAAGTGTTCTTGCTACTTTTCAGTTCATGTTTTGTTTTTTCTGACAGATTGATGTCTTGGAAGAATTATAGACTGAGACTCAACAGCAGAGTCGTTTATGTATTTCACGCCATGTCAGAGTGTTCTGCATTAAAGCCCCAAAAACTCATATGGATTCAGTGAGTTGATACAATAAAAACTAAGGATTTTCTTTACAATTGTTCCTTTCAGGAAATATTGTATAAAAGTGGGCAAAACATACTTATCTTATATTCAACCATTCTTTAATATATGAATTTGCAGTAACTCACCTGTGTAGGTCGATTTTGGATGTATTTATGTATCCTATTTTTCAGAAATAATGGCACCAAGTGTTCTGTGTTCTGTTCTGATGGCTGTATCTAATTTTAGATTTCTGATTGCTATTACGGTCATGTAAAATCAGTCAGACCCCGGGGAAACTCTGTGTACTGATGGTGTAACTAAGACAAAAGTTAACACAGGCCAATATCACCCAAATATTTAAACACAGCAGTCATAAACCATTAAAAACAGCTTGGAAATTACAAGTTGCTCCACTGAGCACACTGATTGTCATTTAAGAAAGCATGTAAAAATGTCAAGGACAAGTGAGCTCACAGAAAAAGTCAAGTGTGTGTGCACAAAATAAGCCACAATATTCATTCTTTCATCCTCTGCAGTTGGATATATTGACAAAGTTAAAAAAAAAAAAAAAAAAGGAAAGACTTGACTGCATAATTATGAGTTTAAAAAAAATACTGGAGCCAATCAGAGACCATTTAAAAGTAGAATTAACAAGATAGAGTGATATTTCAGAAGTTATAAGCATGAAGAATAAGGCAGCTAGACTTGCACAAAGAACAAATGCAAAAAAAAGAAAGAAAAAAAAGCAGCTATTGGATGTTCTATTTTCAGATGAGCCCAAGTCCAACATCTGATGGTAGAAAGTTTGTGTGGAGGAAGCCTGGGAAAGATATCAACCAGACCGCACAAAGGGTATGGCAAAAAAAAAAAAAAAAAACTGAGTGGAAAACCCAAAGTATGGGATTCTTTTTCTTGCAGGGAGAAACTTCCATTTGCAAATTTTCTTTGGTCTTCAATGAGGAATTGTCTGAAGGAACCCCTACACTCAACTTAGAAATAAGCCAATTTTAACCGAAAAACTCTGGTTGTATCTTTTAATCAATATGTTTTTTTTTTCATCTTCATTTGTAATGCATTCTTTTTAAAATCAGTGCCCAATTCAATGAAGATGACAATAAATAAAACAGCAGTGAGATTTCTTTGATCCCTGCCAACAAAAAAACTGTACTGACTGTCCAAAGTCCTCCACTGCTTAACCTATTCAGTGTAGTAGAATCTGATAGAAGATTCATGGCTGGTTAGCACTGACCACAAACTTCAATTTACTGATAAAATCATAAAGTCATTCTGAAGTGCTGAGCGCAGTTTTGGATGCAAATCAAACTAGCCCCCCCCCAAAAAAGGCAAGAGAGACAACTGCTAACGGCTAACCGAATGACTCCATGCATAGATATTGTCAAGCAGTTCTGCAAGCTAAATGATGACACAATTATTTCTAAAGCATTGTAAATGTACTCTTTAGTAATTAGGTGTCCACATGTTTGTTTTCGTTTTATATTATATACTGCACATATCCTTTTATTAGTGTTTTTTTTTTAACTTGTTTTTTTAACTGTATTTTTAAAGTATATTTCTGCCATATTTCTTTACAGTAACTACAATGACATGGATCATTTCTGTGTCTTTATTTATTTATTTATTTATTTTAAAGAAGCCCTTTTTAACACCTGGGGCGACATTCTAAGCTTATAAGCTGTTTCTCAGACTCGCGTATTAAGAGCTATCGATGATTAAGCTTCTGTTTGGTCTAAATGAACACATCAGCTAACATCTGGTCGAGAATGAGTTTGATAATGCCTTTAAATTTAGGCATTGCATACACATTTCAGCATCTGTGCTGTTCACTAATTACTGTCATCATCACAAATCTAATCGTAATTTCAAGCTAAGACAGCTGTAAAATTAGTGCTATGCAGCATCATTGTCATAAACAGTAACAATTACAAGTAGTTAAGGTTTAGCGTCTTAGATAAATTATGTCACAAGTATGCAATATTTGATGGCAAGGTGTTTTTTTAATGGATAAACTAGGTTTTCTGAAACTTTGTCTATGATGTGCTGCTAAATGCTGAACCTTAGAAAAATGAAGGGCAAGTTTTTGAATGTAGATTGCTTTGGCTATGCGGCTCAAAGAAGACAAAGTACATTATTATATACGTGCATACAAAGTGGGTGTAGATTGCAGAATGCTGTAAGTACCTAAATAAGCTTACTTGATGTACTGATACCTCACTGCACCACTCTACAGCGCACTACTATAGGGGTCATTTTTAATATGACAGATGCTGCTTCTTATTTAATTTGTTTAATAGGCCTGTGCAGCGATGGTCAAAGATGCATCGCACTTTGAGGGAATCGTAAAATTTTTTCCATTTTTTTTATTTTGCTGTTTATCCCCACCTCAGCCATTGTGTCAAGCAGCAGGTCATAAACAGCAAAAACGAGACCTGGAATTCCACTAAAGCCCCCATAGTTCATCTGGGCTCTATTGAGACTGTATAATGATGCAAACAACGTACAAAGGAAACATACCAGAGGAACATCATCATTCTTTGCTGCCTTTCTTTGGAAGCCAGACAATGCTTATAGACCTCTGTGACATCGCTCTGTCTCCTTAAGGCTAATGAGCCTTCCACTGGAATAGAAGAACACTGAATTAGCTCTTGCTTTACATCTAATCAAGTGCCAGATCAGTAGCACATTGCTCATCACTACCTCTCCAATCTCCACGGTCTTAATTATTTAGGACTTTGTTCATCCAGTGAACTCTGCACTGCCACAAATAAAAAGTAGATCTTTGACAAATTTACAGAGGAAAATTATGATAGCACAGTGACTGGTTTAATAAGGAATATCACTATCTTTATAACCATCAATCATGGCCACTCTTCAGCATGCAGTGCACTAATACTCATTCACTACAAAATTACAATTAATCAGGTACATGAATAGCCTTGAACTTTCAGCCAAAACCTCACATCTGCTGGACATAGATGCAAATTTTCTTTGGTCTTCAATGAGGGATTGTCTGAAGGAACCCCTACACTCAACTTAGAAATAAGCCAATTTTAACCGAAAAACTCTGGTTGTATCTTTTAATCAATACGTTTTTTTTCATCTTCATTTGTAATGCATTCTTTTTAAAATCAGTGCCCAATTCAATGAAGATGACAATAAATAAAACAGCAGTGAGATTTCTTTGATCCCTGCCAACAAAAAAACTGTACTGACTGTCCAAAGTCCTCCACTGCTTCACCTATTCAGTGTAGCAGAATCTGATAGAAGATTCATGGCTGGTTAGCACTGACCACAGCTTTATGCTGCTGTCCATGCTACCTTGAGCATGGTCACCCAGTCTCCCCCCCACCATATGGAACATTCTCTGACCTCTCACTCCAGACTTCACATATCCGCGGGACCATGCCGTGTATAGTGTTGCTCCGTCACTCTGTTTCCAGCTAAAGCCTTTTAGGGCATCATTTGCATGAGGACTGCCAGTGGAAGGTTGATTGTACAGTTGTGAACATGACTTGATAAAAGAAATCAAGTCAGGAAATGACTTGATTTCTAATATGTGCTGCATTCTTACAGCTGATTACTGATGAGATAATTATGTGTCAGGTAGTCTTTGTGTTTTCAACAATCTATTAAATTGTTATTGCTATTTCTTTTTTTCAGCCAACTAAAGACGGGGGGGGGGATGAAATCTAAATGAAAGAACACACTCTATGCTTAACATTTGCATAACAATCCCTGGCCTTTCTCTGGCATTTAATATAGCCTGTGAATTATAATCAGCCCCAATAATGAGATGAGAAATGCCAAGTGTGTCAGTAAAAGGTTTGCCTCAAATGAATCGCAAGCCCCAATCCAGATAACAGTGTTTTATGTATCCTGCTAAAGAAGAAATTTTATAATTTGAAGAACTGCTCCATCATGAAATCCAAACATGATCTAAAAGGCACAGTCTATAATTTTTTAAAGTGGCCATATTGGGAGAGTCTGAGTGTGCATATTGACAAGATAGCATCTTGCAGTTGCTGCAGATTTTCAGGCTGCAAATCCATGATGCAGCTCTCACGTTCCACCACATTTGAAGAGTGCTCTGCGGGATTGGGTACAGTGAACTCATTGTCACGTTCAAGGAACCAGTTTGAAATCATTTGACCTTTGTGATGTGGTGCATTATCCTGCTGGAAGCTGCCATCAGAAGATGGGTACATTGTGGTTATAAAGGATTGGACATGGTCAGCAACAGTACTCGGGTAGGCTGTGACATTTAAATAATGCTCAGTTGGCACTGAGGGGAGCAGCACGGTTGTGTGGTGGTTAGCACTGTTGCCTCACAGCAAGAAGGTCTAGGTTTGAATCCACCTTAGCAGTGGCCTTTCTGTGTGGAGTTTGCATGCTACCCCCATCTCTGCGTGGGTTTTCTTTGGGTTCTCAGGTTTCCTCCCACAGTCTAAAGACATAAAGTTAATGGGGTTAGGTTAACTGGTGATTCTAAATTGCCCATAGGTGTGAATGTGAGTGTGAACGGTTGTCTGTCTGTTTGTATTAGCCGTGCAACAGTCTGGCACCTGCACAGGGTGTACCCTGCCTCTCTGGTAATTACCAGTACTGTTAATTTGGGGTACATGTGGCATAAACCTTACATGGGTGGTGGTCTAATAAATTTTCTAAGCATTGCATCAGTGGCATTCCACCAAAATAAGCAAACCAAGCTTGTCTAGTCAAAGCTAAAAAATAGACATCAACTAAAACGTACCAAAGCATCCTTTACATTACTGCCTTCTTCTGGTCGCAGTTGGCTGTTTTTGCTGCTCCACCTGTCTTGGATCCCACTGGAAACTGTAGTGTGTCTCCTTTTCACTTGCGTGTCCCTGTCCTTTTAACAATGGCTGGAGTTTGTCAAGCAGAATATAAAATATTTTAAATGAGCTCAACCTTGCAGCCGTAATACTAATCCATATAATACGGACGGGGAACATTTTGCTGCAGAAAAATTACATTTACTTTTGATAATTCATGTAAAATTTTCCACTAATACAGTTTGATGTTTCTTTTGCTGAAGAAATGGTTTGAAAACAATCCTCCACCCCTCCTCATTGTCATGTAATAGTAAATAATTTTGGTATTATAGTATATATTTATTTAACTAAAGAAGTAATAATATTTTACAATTCTTCAGCCAGGAAAAGATGCAGAAAGGTGAAGACATCCATGCAGAGTGCAGCAAGGTGCAAGAGGCTGTCAGCATATTTGAAAGAATAAAAGAAAGGTAGAAAGTCTTGTTTGGTGTTTGGTGTGTGTGTGTGTGTGTGTGTGTGTGTGTGTGTGTGTATGGGTGTGTGTGTGGCTGCGTGGGTGTGTGAGTGGGAGGGTCACCTCGGCTTGCCTTTCTTTAAAAGTCACTGCACATCACAGATATTTGTGCGTGCATGTGTGCGTGTGTGTGTTAAGATTCCCTCATATTTTCTTTCTGTTTGTATTGTTGCTGCAGGCTCAGCAATCCATCTCTGTTGGCTGGTTTCACATGCAAACTTAATCAAATCACAAAACAAAAGAAGGCAAGCTCTCCACGACGTTTTCCATAATAGCATTAAATTCCATTCCATAAGATGATACGTTCATACACCACTGTATTAAAATGCTACAGATGCTGTAGTCCACCATTTACAAAAACAGTATATATTTAATTAAAATTGCTATATTTATAATGGATTATTTGACTTAAGATGCCTGAAAAATGTTTATTTCTGGTGTTATACAGTGGCTTTAAAATCAGTTAAAATTTATGAATTTCTCAGCCTCAAAGATTTCTGCAGCCAGCAGTTTTGAGATTGTGAGTTCACCTTTGGTTGAGCTGTAACCAAATTCTTAAAAATGGTATTTGATAAATGATGTATTTATGGCACACAGGAATAAACAAGCAAACAAAATGGTTTTCCAAACATAATGGCTTTTCAATCTTTGCTCAACTTACAGGGCTCTATGTTTTGAGTCATTTACTGCTACTGCTAAACATGTCCATCCAGAGCCATGAAAACTTGTGTATGCATATCGCCCACTCACTGTCAAATCTTGCTCAAGGTTGGTTCGAGAGAGAAACAAACCTGCAACCTTCCAGCGAGAACTGTCCTTGTCATCCTAAGAAATATGAGGCCATGCTATGTCACGGTCTGAAAACAATTGCTCACTTTTTATAAGAACATTAAACACAAAAATGTTGTGATTAGAAAATGTGGAAAAAGTGCAGCAGTATGTTTTAGTTCTTTGGGATATATCTATATATATATATCTATATATCTATCTATATATTTTTTTTTCCTGATGCATTTAGCTATCACTGTGCCGTTGTTCAGATGTGATTTGTGTTTGTGTGTTTCAACCTATTAATACCAAACGTAAATGTTTTTTTGTGTCTTGTTTTGCAATATAAGTAATCCTAATGCAGTGGGAGTTTCATTTTAGAACACGAGGTAGACTATAGCACCTGGTTGCTCTCAGTAGGTTACTTCATAATCAGCCAGAGGAACAGATTGTTCACTTACATTTTTGTCATGTCATCATTTCGAGCTGCTAAAAGAACAGGCTGATCTTAGCACTGCTGGGAACCAAAGCCAATCACTGTTGTTAAACTTTCTTTACAAAGGCGAGGTAAACAGCCTAATAAACAATGAGTGCTAAAGACTAATTAGAAACACCTTCCTCATATGGAGATAGAACTCTCCTGTGTGAAACTCCCTGTGTGTCTCAACAGTTTTGTGGCTTAAAATCTTTCTCTTTTCAACCTTACCACCTTTGCTTGGGCTGTCTGGTATCATGGCGTTTGAATAATTACTCGTACCTTACCAGGTCAATTTTATGGGTTATTATTAGCGTTCTCTTTTCGCATATCATTGCAGGTCTTCACCCAACCCTTAACTTTTTGCATGGCATTTAATTCAATTTCAAATAATAACAGATATAAAGTTTAGCAGTAGCTGCTTATGTACTGTACTAATTCTTAGATTAGTAACATTTTACAGTGTATTACCTCTTCATTTCCTTAAGTCATCATTTGTTTTTGAGAATAGCTGGGAGTTTTAAAAACATAAACAAATAATTTAAGTCTCCCATATGCACAAGAGCTCCATTAGCACTTTTTCATTTTTGCAAAGAACAACACAAAATCCACTGGAACTTAGTCTCTGTGTACCTTCATTCACGCAATTGTTAATTATACACAATCACTTTTAGTGTTTTCTTGGTAGATAAAACAAAATTTAATATGTTGTCACGGTGGTAGTGATACCAGCTATTACAATTCTACAAACTTAAAATTAAGCGCAAATATAAAGAGCAGTTCCCTCTTTATCTGAAATACAAATACCGGTGTGATGGTTAATCAGATATTCAGATCAGCAATAGTGTTGTTGTGTATTGTCTAAGAACATGAGTAAACCTGTCACTGAGCAAACTCTGTGAGATATGTGAAGCAAAGGAGAACTGACAACTCATGACCAAGATAGTTGAGTGCCTAGTACATTTACCTGGATTTTTCAAGAATTTACACTGGCTCCTAACGATGTTCCAGTCATTCACCTTAACCTCCACATCCCTCATCCGCGGGATGTGGTGAAACAACCGACACAGCAAGACATCTGGCAGCCTATCCCAGCTGTCATAGGGCAAGAGGCGGGGTATATTCAGGACAGGTCACCAATCTATCAGAGGGCTAACACACAGAGTCAGACAACTATCCACAAACTAATCCTGGCCATGTCTTTGGACTGTAGGAGGAAGCCAGAGGTCCCACGCAAACATGGAGAGAACACAGAAAGGCATCAGATTGGATTTGAACCCAGGACCTTCAAGCTGTGAGGTGCCACTACTCCTTTTTAAAACTTACTCAATATCTATGTAGCTAATAGCTATAATCTCCTGAAGGCTTTTGATTCAATCTGCTGTGGTTCATATTCAGAGCCATAGCATATCAAAGAAGTGGTGAGACACCTTCCCTTTGACTGCAATGTCTCATTGGTCCCTATTTTACATTATCTAATTGCTGTACAGCCATGGTATAGGCAGCAAACCTGATAAACTGCTGATGTGACTGCAGTTCTTTTCTAACTTGCTTTGTCTTGGTGACAGCGTAGACAGAAGAAGAGTGACACAACAGGCACACCAACAAGCAGGAGTCACTCATGCTTAAAAAAGGTCACGAACCCTCGCTGACTCCCCACCCACGAACACTGTCAGTTGTGTCTATTAAGGCCAATTCAGAAGCTATGCTGCCAGTGACTAAACTGTGGTAATTCAGCCTTTTCCACCGAGCCAATCAGTCTGCTTCCCTAAGGGGAAAACAGTAACACTTTAGCCAAGAATGAAATGGCACAAAAGTGCACCTGAAGCTGTTTTATGTCTGATCAAATAAAACATTTTATGTGCAGAACGTCCCTTATGTGCATGTTATGGAGATGTGAATGCACACTGAATGTGCACAGTATCCAGTAAAAAAAAGTAATCCTTGCATTAGTCAGGTGAGAGTTTGATTTTGAAATAGTCTGGAGAATACCATTTTATTAGACCAAGCCTTGGTCACCATTTCACAAAAGCCAGCAGCAAATGTCTTGTTGCCATAGTTACTTTATTGAAAGACTGAATGTGAATACTTGAGTTTATGAATATGCTTTTCACTGTACACTATAGAGGAGTGGGATTTCCTCTGCAAACTGTGCTACAATAAAAACAAAGAGATAGTGACTCAGGTTTAACTGCAGGATTGTTTGTCCTTGGAAGTCCAGCCTTGTGTGCACTGCTCAAAAGACAGCCAATTAAGAAATGGACATTAAACGTGGAAAACAAGAAAAGCAGAGTGAAAAGCATCTCCAGGCAGTAACGCAATAGCTACAATTACCTCTAATTACATTTGAACACAATTAATTACTAAAGTAGAAATTCATTACTTCTTGCACCGTAATAAATTATGTGATTCAACTGGCACTGAGAGAAATGTGGTTGAAAGGTCTATTGGTCTATGCAGTATTATCTACATATATATATATATGATTATTTTCTGTATTGGGAGATTCTCTCATTTGACAGGCTACCGGGGGAGGGGAATTAGGCATGCGCCCTTTAAATATCACCGACAGGAGAATGGCTCAAATTCTCATGTGAAGTCATGTGACTCTATATCATCAGTCCGGAGTTGATGTGGATAAAGACACTGTGGGTTTGAGGTTTATGTTGTATTTTTCTTTTGAGGGAACTAATTTAGAAAATACAATGTGGGGGTGAGACAGGGGTTAATGTGTTTTTATGTCTTTGTTGGAAAATAATAAATTACATTTTCGCAGCTTTAATGATCAGGCACTGAATATCTTCAGTGCCCAGATGAGGATATAAAAAGTAATAATCACTTACTCATATACTTTGAGGCCCACCCTTTTTAGCTAAACAGTAATCTAATACTGATAACACATTAGTTAACTTAAGTGTGTAATAATAGTTCATTCAGGGTCAGCATGGTGATGCAGTTGTTGCCTCACAGTAAGAACACACTGTGTGCGACCTTTCTGTGTGACGTTTACATATTCTGTCTCTGAGTTCTCTCCAGGTACTCTGACATCCTCCCACAGTCCAGAAACAGGCAAATTATGTTAACTGGTGATTTTAAATTGGCCATGAGTGAGAATATGAGCATGAATGATTTTCTGTCTCCCTGTGTTGGCCCTGTGATAGACTGGCCACCTGTCCAGGGTGTACCTGGGGTGTTGTCCTATGACATCTGGGATAGGCTTCAGCCACCTGCAGCCTTGAAATGGATAAGAGGTTACAAAAATGGATGGAGGAGTAGTTCATTCACGAGTGTTAAATCAGGTTTACAGGAAATTTTCATTTGTTTTTGTAAGCTAGTAAATAAATGGAGTGAAGGGAACCCCTCCCTCTAGGTCATAATGCACATGTGCACCCAGACACACTGGACTTGATGTAAAGACAGAAAATAATAATTGTTTTCCCAAAATAGTCATGTGCTTTTCTGTTAAAGGGATACAGTACTCTACAAATAAAAAATTCTCTTGAACAGCAGGCTCTATAACTTATAGGATGATGTCCATCAGGTGAACCATAATTTGAGTATATGTTCCTTTTTTCCATACTAGCAATGACATATGAGGCTGAATTTGAATGTTAACTAGCCAGCCTGTCACATCTGCAGGCAGCTCTATTGCCATCCGTGAGATGAACAAGGATACCTGTCGTATCGCCGTGTTCTTGTTTTCCTGCTAACCCCAATAGGAGGTGAAGCCTTGTCCAGTTCTGGTTTTGTTGCATTTTTCTATTTATGTGTGTAGCTTAGAACTGCTATGTGCAGGATACCTGCCACTGCAGTTAAACAGTTATCATGGCTGGTGGGATTAGTTTTTTTTTTTAAGTTTATCAACAGTAAAGATTTAAAGTTTTGTGGTGTCTGTGTGTTTGTGCTAGTGTGTGTGTGTGTATTCCCTGGGATAAATGTTCTCCAATTTAGGTCTGACTGAAGTGGTGCTGGTAATTCCAGGGTCCAGTGTGGCAGCAGAGTGCAAGTTCATCATTCAGGACAAAATTAAATTGGACATGGGAAGTTGTTGGTCCAAGGCAAGGACGCAAAACCAAACGCCTCTGCAGCAGTCTCACCTGATGCATTTGATTATGCTTAACAAGCACATAATATAAGTCCATCTAATTTATACTGACTTGTTAATACACAATGGCTGCAGTGGTTGCCTCGACTGCTACACTTGGGGGAAAGCAACCATGCACTAATCATGGCAGCACAGGAACAAGCTCTAAGCACAAGACAGAGAGGCTGGGGTCTACTACACCAGGCAAGACCCCAGGTGCAGGCTGTGCAGAGATGCCCCTGAGGCAATCCAGCACATAATAGCAGGGTGCAAGATGCTAGCAGGCAGGACATACATGGAACTCCATAACCAAGTGACTGACATAGTATACAGGAACATAGTATGGTTGGAAGTCCCGAGGTCAAAATAGGATATACCAACCAGACACAGTAGTGGTGGACAAACAGAGGAAGAAAGCCGTAGTAATAAACTTTGCAATACCAAGCGACAGTAACATCAAGAAGGAACACAAGAAGCTTGAGAAATACCAAGGGTTCAGAGAAGAGAGGATGTGGAAGGTGAAGGTAACAGTGGTCCCCGTGGTAATTGGAACACTTGGCGCAATGACCTCCAAAATGGGAGAACGAGTCCAACAGATTCCAGGAACGACATCCAAGTTCTCTGTCCAGAAGAGCGCAGTCCTAGGAACAACTAAGATACTCCACAGGAACCCTAAACTCTCAGGCTTCTGGTAGAAAACCCAAGCTTGGAGAAGGACAAAGACCGCCTACAGGGCAAGCTGGGATTGTTTTTTTTAAAAAATAGTTTACATCTGTAGCTCCAGCAGAAGTAAAATAACTATGAATATCAACAAATAAACATAAACAACAATTAACTGAAAAAATATTAAGATCAAATATTTCTGTAGCACTTAAGCCACAAAGCACCCTCTCCAAGCAACAATTGGACTTTTCTTATTTGTGTATGTGTCATTTGCACACAAAGATGCACAACCACAGAAAAGAGAATTCACAGTCTCCAGCAGGGAATAATGTGACCCTCCACCTTTATCACTTGTAATCCATCAGTAACAGTGTTGCCTTAGCATTTAGCCTCTAACAGCTCTCCTACACAGCCACAGCCCATTTCTAAAGAGAAGGTAGAAAGTAGCACCTTTTGTTATGTTCTTGTATTCCTTTTATAAACAGTCTACTGTGATTTATCACACTCGCTACATTCGATACAAGCATTGCTTTGGAATAAAAAAATAAGGCAACTGGTTATTCCCTATAATTTGCATCAAATAAACCAGCATCAGTATTAGTTACAAGGAAGTGCTATCACCTTGAGAGAAAATGATTTCCTGTGAGTTAGGGTGATTATATTCCAGTGATACATTATATCTAAATGATCTGTCCCAGTGTGCATCCCCCTGGCCCCATCCCACCACTCAAATTTGCAGATGAGTGTGGGAAGAAGTGAAGTGCTCTCTGCCTGTCTGCCTATAGGGCCATCCACAGGATGCTGATGCCAGAGAGTCTCGGATGAAGAGATTCAAGTGTGTATATTGAAAGGCCAATAGAGACAGATGGAGGACAGGGACGCTTAGACAAGCCCCTCTCATATTGCTTTGAAAACATGTAAGGTATTTTTCTGCCTGTCATCGCCTGGGGCATAAATTACTGCTTACCCAAAAGAAATACCATGCACAGCCTAAGAGAGATAAATGGTTTTCATGCAGCTGGCATGAAACGCTGGCTTGCTATGTATGTCAGCGATATTAGCTCAGTGTTACTAAGAACGTCTCCCCCTCAGACACTGATTGAAAATGTATCATTTAGACAAATGCCTGCCCAGGGTTTGTGTAACGATGTTAGATTCCTCACAGATTTTTCAGGTCATCTATAAAACTTAGCACCTGAGAATTCCTAAATCAAGCCATAATTTATGGGGAATTGAGCCTAAATGCTTGTTGGCATAAATGAGGCTTTTCAAGTGATATGGCTTAGCGCACTCTCTTGCCATGGGGACAAGCCTGATAAGCATTATGGTGATGAATCAGAGCAGGAGTACAGTCATCATTTAGAAGACCTTAGAATACCTTGATCATGATCTAGCTGTATCACTGACTAATATAATGTTTTGACAGCACTTGACCTTGTAGTTGCTTCGTAGATAAAATAATTCCACAAATCAACAACCTCTTTCCTTCTTGCTTATAAAGTCAATTTTAGACTGTAACCATCAAGACAGTGCAGTGCCAGTTTTCTAATCTCTTTTACTGCAGAGATTAGTCATGATGGAACGTTATTGCTGGCAGAGCCACATGCATTTCTTTGCATACAGCCAAGGAATCACTTTCATCTTAACCTCAAGGAACCTGTTTAGTCAAGGAGCAATGATTCATCAACAACTTAAGGACATCATCATTGGTCTTTAAACAGCTATAATGTGTAAACAATTTATCAGTAGCATGGTCTTTACGATGCAAAGATGAAATAGCCATAATTAATCCAGGTAAGAAGTATCTCCTTGTTCAATGGGTTAATGTGGTTTGCATTTAATTGATTTGGGCTTGATGAAAAACTGGGTAGGAGTGCTACACTATGTCACCCAAACATTGTAAAGAATTAGTGCTGTTGAGGCTAATTTGTTAGTGATTGAGATGCTTTTTTTCCCACCATCCACCTTTTTTCTATTTTCTCGCAGGCAGCCTCTCGATCATGCAGCCATATCCTGAACAGCGGCGAGATAGCAACTACAGAGATATCAGCATACGGGCTTTCAAATGCTCAGTTTATCTAGCAAATAGAATTTGGGGGTAGTTCCGTTTTCTTTGACTTCCTGAGACCTGAGCTCCAGTTTGCAACGCACTTTTGATTTCTCCTAGATGTATGTAAACTAAGCTTCCTCTTTGAACGGGAAGTTATAGTTTATTACACGGTTGTTACATATGTTTGTAAGAAAAAAGCTGACTCGGACTAATCTAGTCTAAGACTAATCTATAGGTGTTTTTTTTTATTTTGGTCAAATTACTGTAAGAGATCATTTACAGGTTATGGTTACAATTTATATTTACAATATAATTTTCAAGAATCTGCAATTTTGACACTAAAAGGTGGCATATTGGGTTTGAAGAAAGCCAGAAGAATGCATGTGCTTTTTTGACATTCTTATGCACCATGAAATTTCTGCATGATCAAACTGTTGTGCCACAGAGAGGATATTTGGTGAGAAAACCTGAAATGTGACATGTGATGTGTGCCATCGTGGGTTTTTTTTGGCCATACCAATATAATCTCATCACACCCTTCTCCAGATTTGGCTGCATTTTTCTCTGTGCTCGTCCCCAAAGTGAAATTAAAATCGGACGGTTTGTGTTTTTGGACACAGAGGAGGAAATCCAGTGAACACTGCAGTAGCACAAGTGCAAGGGGTCCATAAGACATAAGAATATGGCCTTGAAGGGAAGATGATCTAAATCAGGTATGGTTTTTGGATTTTATAGGTGCAGAACTTTAAATCCACACATCGCATATATGTATCTCCATCGTTCACAGACTTATAACAAAAATATTCAGGGTGTATTTCACCCAGTGTGCACTGGACAAGGCTCCAACCCCCTATAATCCTTTGTCACACAGTGGCCACTTTAGTAAATGGGTGGATGCTTCTGACATGAACATATTCCTGTTCTTACAAATTGTAAAATCTATAAAGTTGCTCTCTGTGCTCAGTCACAAGTGAATAAATCATTCAAAAGTAAACTGTAAGAGATTAAATCTTAAGTCATTTGCACTCAAATGTCACTTACTGAATGTCAACCAATTCCTGTCTCATAATAAAACACTAAATGCTGATCTCTAGTGTCTCTCCTTTTACTCTCTTTAAGTGACAAAATAATGTTTTAAGCTGTGCTGAATATTTTACTCTTTGTATTATACATCTGTTCTGCATGTTATGTCAGTTCTACATCATTATCTTCAGGATTTCCTGTAGGGACTTTGCCCATTCACCCACTAGGAAGAGAATGAGATTAATGATTTATTTCTTATGCACTGTTGGGCCCTCTTCTTTGGTATCAGCAGTCCCAAAATCCATCTCTGACTAGCCATACTATGCAAGGTCATTAGTGGCAAGGGAAGACAGCCTGTGGTCCACGGGGGCATCTAGGTGGGTATTGGACATGATCCACCAATAAAACACACAGGGGGATGACAGAGCTTGAGAGAGAAAGTAAAAAAGGCAGAGTTGCAAAAGAATGAGAGAGAGGTGAGAGGAGGAGATGAAGCGTAAGAGAGGTAGATAGGAGAGAGTGGGTGGAGAGGAGGGAGTGGATGGTCTGTGAGAGAGTGATAGAAAAAGAAGTGAGAAGACCTGTTATCTAGGGAGAGTGGCAGTTTGGGGACTGCCTTTTCTGCAATGCAGCCATCAAGTTCTAATGACCAAGTGCTCTGCTAAAAAGGGCCGAATTTGTGCAAAAATCCAGGAGAGCAAAGGCATCCACCTGGATAATTACTGACATGTGAAGTAAACAGAGCAGAAACAGGTCTCGCACACAAATAGAATGAGCTAAATGATGCACGCCCTAGTCATATCATTTTTGTCAAGTATGACATTAATATAATGTGATGCGTGACACAGGTCCAAGAAGTAAATCAAAAATGAGAAGCTCGTATGTCTTTAATAGATATTTTGGCCATATGTTAACTATCAAAATGCAAATACAGTGGATATTCTTTAAGACAGCATATTAAAAACAAATTATTATTATTTCTTTTTTTTTTTTTCTTGTGCAGCTGAAACCTGTCTGACTAAACATTCAAGTTTCCTCATGACGTTTCTTGACCATTGCAGGCTTTACAACTGTCACTGAATGGGAGCTTTGAAAAAGAATAATGTGACTGAGGAAAAGGGTCCTCTGATGCACAACAACCAATACAATCTACTAATTACAGTAATATTGTAATCTTTGTATACTGATTGTATGCCATGATCCAGATGAGTTTGTGACAAGTTATAACAAGATGCACTGTAATGAATGCAATGTAATGAATCAATAACAGGTTTAAGCTCACTCAAAGTGAACCATATGGACTCTGACAGTTGGGGTGGAAAGGCGATATGTAGTCATCATAAGTCAGACTCTTTAAATCTACTAACAGGGAGCTCTGGGGCTTCCTGCACGGCATATCAGTATTTCAGATAGGAAAAGTATCTCTATTCTCAGGTAACTAAAGGCATTGGTCTGCTCCATCGCCTGTCCTTTGAGACTCAGGGAGTTTGGTCCGGGTTTTGCATCTTCACATTTTCCCACAGCACAGCCCGCTGGTCTCGCAGGACCTGAGGGCCAAGGAAATGCTTTGGACGTCAGGGTGTCGACATAATGTCCAGCTGAAACATAAGTTAACATAAAGCATAAATAAAAAATAAATAATGGAAATAAAGTAAAAACATAGGCATCAATATTGCTGCCAGTGAGTAGAAAATGATTGCTCCTTTTTCCTGTGATAATATTGGAATATTGATTTCTGTCTTTGTTATGCTCTGCTGAATGTCAGTTGTTGGGCCTTTTATGACATGTCTAACAACCATGAGTGATTGACTTAACTTTTAATGAATAATTAAACTGACATTGCAAGCATGGGCCGCAGGGACAGGATAATGTCAGAGACACAGTATACGCCACATATTAGCTAAAATGTTTGTTTTTTTATGGACAGACAGCCAAAACGCTTCAAACTAAACCTCCATAGATGTAGATAAAAAGGAGATCATTTAAAATACATACTGCCAAAAGTTTTTGAGGACTTTTATGAACTTTAGTACAACATTGATTTTAAAGTTATCAGTCTCCTAATACCCCACGTCACTTACTTTTACCACATTTTACTAAGTTATTGCATTTTATATATACAGTTCAATTCTATTCCATTTAAAGTGAATGATTTGCCTGCAAGTTACCTACCTGCATGCATGGTCAAGGCACTGCTCACCTGGTAACACAAGGGAGTCATTGTGGAATATTGAGTGGATTTTAATTATGCTGCTGTTCTAGCTTTCACTTGGACAGAGGGCCATTAATTCAGAGAGACAATCATGCCCTAGCCTTGTAAGCCTCCCAAGAGATAAAGGCACATTGCTCTGACAATGTCAGCTTTGCAATAAAAGATCTCACGCAACATATTCAGTGAGGAGAGATCCATTAGTGCCATTTTGTCTGGCAATGAGCACATAATATAATCCACACGATCACTCCAATAACTATTTTCAGTGTAAATGAGCCAGATCACTATTATTGATGTAATACCTGAGAAAGACAAACAGCACAATACTGCACTCCCGTTCCTCACTGTGTCACTTCAAGTGATTTATGACAATAGTGATGGTTTCTATTTTTACAGACACACAAATAGATGATTTTAACAGTATTTGACCTGGTTGTAAGTTTGTTCTACCATAAACATTTGAAATAAAATATCTGCCCTGTACTGAACAATGCCTGCCAAAAAGGGTATATTTGTATTTTGAATTCATAGTCCAATTTATCTATGTATTTTCAGCATAAATACTATCATTGAATGTAGATAATATGGCTTTGCTGGACTTGCTGGGGCCTTTTCCTAGCACAGTGAGTAATGGAAACAGCTTCTAACGAAATAATCCTACTGCCAAGATTAAGAAGTTAAGACCATGAGAGAGAAGAGTGCTAACAACAATCTAAGGTGGCATTTGACAAAGATAAGTGCTGGCAAAACCTGTCTGGAGATGCAATCGACGGGCTTTAGAAGTTACGTTTATTTATTTTTTTATTAGCTGAGAAATATTAAAAAATACAATTTTTACCCTGCATTTAAGTACTCCTTGAAGAGGGACTCAAATTTTGTGCAAATATAAATACATCATTTAAGCCTTCATTTTTTTTCTAGATATACTCGTTGTATATTGTACATCTAACAAGATATGTTATGCAGCAGATTTTCCAACATTACAGTCTGTTGCGTAAGATCTGTTCTATAGGTACAGCAGCCAAAATCCCCTGACTGTGAGAGCATATAAGGCACACACTGAAATATTTAGGTTGAAGAGGGGGGAGAAAAATGTACCACATAACACTCTATGTGGGGAAGTGCTGGGCTAGAGAAGTAAAGATAAAAACATTTGTTATGAAATGATTTATGACGTTTCTTCTTACTTTATGGAGGTGACTACAAAGAATGACATGTACTGCTGTTGTTGCTTTCTAAAAAGAATGCCGTACAGTCTTTTACTGTCTGATAAACCTCCAGGCTGATGAACTGAAACTGGAACCAATTTTGCAACACAACATCCCTGTGTTATTTCTAACACATTTGTATTTTATGTCTGAGCCTACTTTTGTTTAGCAGGCAAAACCTCGCGCAGCCACATACCTGCATTCACAATCAAATTGCACGTAATGCAGTATTATATGAATGTATTATATGAATGTATCTTCCTTGAATTAAGGAAAGCTGTGCAGCCCTTTGTTTGCTCATGCAGCCATGTGTAATTGTTTCTTTAAGTAAAACTGTAGTTTTAAATTAAAATCTTAACATTTTTTTTACTTTTAATTCATGGTAAACTACACATAGGCAAGAAAACAATGCTGAAAAAAAAAGAATAGAAAAAGGACACATACATAATATTTTAAAAAAAAGATTTAGAAAAAGTATTAAACCACTGTTTCATATTCTAATTGTAATATTACAAGCAGCAAAAAGTCCATTTCAGATACCCTAAAGATATCTATGCTATTTTAGGTTACTCTGTCATTCACCACGCTCTAGGGAGAAAGTGGTCTGAATCAATTAGACTCCTCCCTGCAGCCTTTCCTACCATGTCCTGCTGTGGGCTCTGGAATGCAGTACCTCACAGCCATATGCTAATCACACTCCCATATGTTGCCTGTGAGACTATCAAAGAGCCCGGAGGACCCAAAGGACAGAGACTGGGGTGGGTGGTGCTGGATAAGAGGCAAGTTGTTGCCCTGTGCATGTCTTTGGGTTGCAGCATGAAGAGAGAGACGGGCAGTGACTGGGACAGTCTGGCTTGCAGTGTACTGCCAGATGGAGAGATTGCCTGCAGACATTCGCACTTACTAGGAGACTAGTGCATATATACTGGTGCCAGAAAGCATCCAAAATACTCTCCCCTTTACTCAGCGTTCTTTTAGCAGTTAAAAATAGCTTTTAACATGGTTGGAACCCTTTTTTTCTTTTCATGGATGAGTGAAATTGAACTTACACACTCAATAATGTCAGTGGTTGAAAAACAAGAATTATTCAGAATTCCTACAGTATAGCAAAGAATGTACTGCAGAGAGTTAGCGAGCTACACAATGCTGTGAAATTTTCCACTCATAGTTTCAGATTTAGTGTGAAAGAGATGTAACTAACAATGCTCGCTCTGCCTGCACCCATTTTGTTTGCAGAGTGATGGAATTTATTAGAATGGCCTAGCAAATGCTGTCACAGAAAAGTACAATCTAGCCAGGGTATCTAGTGTTTCACTGCTGTGATCGGCACTCCACATGCGATGTTCAGGTCTAACACATATGAGTGCATGATAATATATATATATGACCTCTGGTGAAGAACCACAGACAGAGAGGACAGCAGGGTGGTGAAAAAAGTGGCAAAAAACACACGAATCGGTGAGCTGCATTTGGAGCTGGTGAGTGCAGTTGAGCTTTAGAGTACATTAAGACTTTCCAGACAGCCTGGGGGCAGGGCTACAGACCTGACAGCAGAGGAGCACTTGGGGTCGCTGAATACTCTGCAGCCTCGGTCATAAGCTGTGCCCCACATGCTGTCAACATCTCAGGACTGAAACGTCCTTGGTTCGAGACACATAAGCACATCTCCCTCAGCCCTGAACTAAAACTACCCAGATAGGCTCTCAAAGAGGGAGATTCTGACTTATAGTAAACCTAAAAAATGACTATTTTAACAGATAGCTACAAATCATGGATGTCATGTTTGTTTTCTATTGACTATATTACTATATTATATTAAAAACAGATTTTTCTTTTTTTTTTAAGTTCTATCAGTTTGTACTCTTTGTGAATTTTAGGATGGCCCTCTTAGTGCTATTCTTGGTGCTATTCTTGCTGCTCATGTGAGCTTTTTTTCACATTGGTTTATCATGCTGTCAAATTCATCTTATTCAAAATTTGAGTTCACCCTAATAATCTACATGTTTGTGTTCGCCAAGCCCTACTCTGTTTTCTTAAAATTGATTTTGTCTGTCACCATCGATTTCATTCTGCAGCTTTCCTCTTCCCATCTCCACCTCATCCAGGCTGTCCAGGGCATCTTGTTCATAATCTCCATCAACCATCTTGCTTACTCTGCTACACCACCACCATCTAGACTCTGGGCGTTCCAACCAATATCTCATACTTTTATCTTGGATTCTCCTCTGTGATGTTGCTTCTCATTGGAATCTGATGGACAAAAATACTTAAATTTTGCATTACTTTTTTTTTTTTTAAATTTTGCTCTTTCCTTTCAAATAATCTGTCCTTATTGCAACATGTCCTCCAATCTGAACCACAGTATAAATCATTTGTTCCAAAATGACCCATTATGAGCGCTTCCAAAATGAGCACTCCTAAATGTGGCTTCAGGTCGGTACGCAATGTGGCTGTAGCTCAGGCGGAAGAGCAGATCACCTAGTAATTCTATAGTTGTTGGTTCACTCCCAGTCTGCACGTCAGTATCCTTGGGTAAAACGCTAAAGTGCTTGTATGAATGGGTGTGAATGAGACATACTGTATAAAGTGCTTTGGTGCTCAAGCGCAGTAAAAAAAACAAAAACAAAGTGCTATGTAAGAACCAGTCTATTTATTCATTGCTTAAGATTTCCCGTGGTATTAAAATACCATAGACTTGCTAAGGATTCATTATGAAATTATTTTCATATTATCCATGGTGTTGTCAGTACTGTAGCTTGTAAACCTTAACCACAAGGCAGAATCCTGGGTTGCAGAAGTTGCTTTCTCATAACTGTCTTTTTATATTTTAAGTCATTTATCATCATCAGGCAATGCAGGTGATGACAAATGTTTGTGCCTGGATTGGCCTTAGAATGCAAAGCAAACTAAGTCAGGTCAGAATGTCCAAATTTAGGACCTGCCATTGTTAAAATGGGTCACTAGATACTATGTGGGTGGCCACATATTTGAAAACTGCTAGCAAAGTGCAAGTGTATTTGGAAAGCCCTGGTATGTTGAGAATTTCACTGAATATATTTTAAACTGCCATAAAGAGATCTGAGTGTTTAACATTAAGACAGGCTGACCTGGTGCTCCTATGATTGATGCCACTGATGGTCAGTATGTTGGATAACCTTGGCAAGGAAGTGACCCAGAATTTTGATTGTATTCCATTAAACTATCTTCAGAGCAACAGAAGTGCTCAGAGGGGATTTAACATCTAGAGACATCAAGTCCTGCTTCAGTGGGCTGCAGAGGCTGTCATATTAATACTTATATTCCACATTTAATTTCAGATCCCATCTGTGGGACCCCTGTGAGAAACAATACAGTGAATTATTCACTGCAATAAATCAAGCATGGGTACCTGAGAGCTTGTCGTCTTAAGCCAAAAAAAATGCCAAACAATATTTTTGGTCTAATTGGATGAAATAGTGTCTTCGACATAGTCTGTTGTGCTTTGAGCACTGAGTGCCTGACTGCCATTAATCAGAACCAAATGATCTTTACTGAAGCAGCAACAGACTGAATGAAACACAAACAGAAGTGTTATAACTTCAACTGTGTGTAATTTAAAGAAGAAAAAACAGAGGTTTATGTGGTGTTTGCTAAATGTTCATTAGTTTCTGTAATGTCTATATAGTTCAGGGTGTCACACATACTACAAAACGCTTATAATATCTTAAACTTTGTAAGGATTTCTGGGAAAAGAAAAACTGTTTAATCTTGCACAGTGATATGTATTGTCACACTTTCATCTGAATGTCATAATGTTTAAAACTGCTTACTGTACAGTGTTTATAGAGATGATTGTGTGATCATAAGCATTTAAAGAACTGACAGAGAAACAAAGGCTGATATTCACTGAATAAATATTTGCAATATTTCAAGTGGGGTTTTTTGGCCCAAGCCAGTGATGTAGTATGTCAGTAAAAAAATAACCATGAGGTAAACAGTTTATTTTAAAGTACTGCAGAGTCTGTACTCCAGCTGTTGACATTTGATGCATAATACATTTCACAGAGATTCACTTAAACCCGACACCAGGATGAGGTAGCACAGGAGGAAGTTCAAAATGCTTGGGGGGGCGGGATCTTTTTATGTAGTAACAGTAGTATATCAACTTAGTGGGCCAATCTGTTCTATCTGCCTTCCTATGAACAGCAATACATTGTTGCAGTGATATGCAACAGTTATCTTCTTATCTTTTCTAGGTGTTTATGTGCCATATGTATAATATAGTATTTGGGGCAGATTGCCACTTTATTACCTCTCCCACCAATAGGTGGAGGGAGGTTATGTTTTTAGTTGTTTGTCTGTCTGTCAGGATAAAAATTTGTGGAGTTGTTGGGGGTGGTACAAGGAACAGTTGATTAAACTTTGCTAGTGATCTGAATCACGATCTGGATCCAAGAATTTTTAAAATGATTCTTTCCCTTTGTGAGATAGGGACAATATTCACATATTGGTCCTATCACAAAAGATTTCTGATCAAAATTGATTAAACTTTGTGGAAATATTCCTTAGGCACCAAGAATACATAAGTTCATTTTCAAGGTCAAAGGTCAAGGTCACCAAAAAAAAAATCCCTATCTTATTATTTTTATAATTCATATCTCAGTAAGTTTTTAATCTATTGCTCTGCAATTTTTGGTATAAACAGTTACTGATGATAGTTCATTATCCTTTTCTATTTTAAATTAAAATATCCACAATAATGCAACTTGAACTACAAACCCTACACAAAAATCACATACACAAATACAATTCATATCTCGGCAAATGCTTTTTTTTCTTTTTTTTCATTGATTTTTTTTTTTTGGTGGATGCTATTAGGGTACATACACATAAAATATATCCAAATTGTATATGCCATTATATGTTCATGTGGATCAATTTTTTTATTTTACATTTGTTAAAAGCCAGTAAAATACATTTCTAGTCTTTGTAGTCTAGTAATTTATGGTGGAGTGTGACAACATGGTATATATTGCAGCGTTGTATCGACACAGAAAATTTGCAGTGGGTGAGGTATGTGCTCTACTGAGGTCCCTTCTAGTTAATAAATAAATAGATCAAATTTTGTGGTCATTTCACAAACCACCGTGAGAATGTGTTGGATGAAAGAAAAAAAATCTAACTCACAACACCACAGTCCTCCTATTTCAAAAAATCTAATAATACATTTATTTCAGAGAAGTAGTGAACTACACCTGTCCCCTCATGCTACTTAAAAAATCTCACACTTGAAACGTAGGTATACAAAATGAAAAATAATTGAATTCATGAAGTGTTCTAACCAAGGTCGGATGACTCAGAGCCATTCAGTTACGCAAAAGGTTGTTTATTCTGTCCTTTCCTGTTTGCATGTAAAAATGTAGAACATACAACTGATGCCTTCTTGCTGTGCAGGCTCCACATCAAATGGATAGGCGGTAGGAGATCCGGAGATAATGATCAGGATCAGGAGATAATGAATGTACAACTACATTTCACAATCCCATTAATCACAATTGAAAATACAGATCATTATTTACATTCTAACCCGTCAAACTGCCATACACCCAAAATGCTTTTTCACCTTCTGTTGTTCTTATTTTTGTGGCTGATCATATGTATCAGCCACTTAAAAACATATAATTAATATGCATGTGTAATTTTGATTTTTTTCTACTTTGCAGAAATACCCCTTAATGTTTAGAGTTGCACAGCACAGCATGGGCTATCATTTGTTGAGTGGGTAATTGTAGATTTGGCTATTTGTACTTATAACATCACTGTCATACCAGCAATTACAGTAATACTCTTCCACTGATTACTGCTATAGTAACCAGTAATTTGTCTCCCACGTGGCCCTGATCGCTGAGACACTCCCAAGGCTCTCCCAAGAGAGCTATGCATCAAAATTATTTGGACCGAGTGGGAAAACACTGAAACTCCATTGGAGTTTTATTTCAAACAAATTTTGTTGAAAATAACAAAAACACAATTCAATAGAATTTTATTTATATAGCACCAAATCACAACAAGCAGTCGCCTCAAGGTGCTTTATATTGTAATGAGACCCTACAATAATTACAGCGAAAACCCAACAATTAAAATGACCCCCTATGAGCAAGCACTTGGTGACAGTGGGAAGGAAAAAAAACTCCCTTTTAACAGGAAGAAACAACGAACAGAACCAGGCTCAGGGAGGGGCAGTCATCTGGCACAACTGGTTGGAGCCGAAGGGAGAGAGACAGGACAAAAGAGATGCTGTGGAAGAGAGCCAGAGATTAATAATAACTAATGATTAAATGCATAGTGGGGCATAAACAGAGTGAAACGAGGTGAATGAGAAGAAACACTCATCATGGGACCCCCTCCCCCAGCAGCCTAGGCCTATTGCAGCATGCATAACTAAGGGATGGTTCAGGGTCAACTAATCCAGCCCTAACTATAAGCTTGATCAAAAAGGAAAGTTTTAAGCCTAGTCTTAAAAATAGAGAGGGTGTCTGTCTCCTGAATCCAAATTGGGAGCTGGTTCCACAGAAGAGAGGCCTGAAAGCTGAAGGCTCTGCCTCCCATTCTACTCTTAAGCATCCTAGGACCCACAAGTAAGCCAGCAGTCTGAGAGTGAAGTGGTCTATTGGGGTGATACAGTACTATGAGGTCTTTAAGATAAGATGGGGCCTGATTATTCATATGTAGGAAGAAAGATTTTAAATTCAATTCTGCATTGATCAGGGAGCCAATGAACGGAAGCCAATATGGGAGAAATATGCTCTCTCTTTCTAGTCCCTGTCAGTATTCTTGCTGCAACATTTTGGAAACAGCTGGTAAAGAAAAAGAAATTGATCAACTTTGTATCTTAAAATTTGCTAAGATGATCGAGCAACTTTTTCTTGTTAAATATTCAGAGTATTTGCTCTGTGCTGACATGGTATGTGCAGGCAATATACAAAGCTGGGGTCAGAATTATTATTGTGAAATATAAGAATGGGAACTTAATTCTTGACCAAACTTACACTCCACTTCTTACTTTTTGTGTTTTCTTTTTTTTTTAACTGTAATCTCATCAGCAAAGGGTAGGTTAGATCATGGATAATTCTTCTTGCGACAGACTGTAAAAAGCAGTATGTTAAACTCTCCTCTGTAGCAGGTTTTAAAATCATAGTTGCAGTCATTATAGACAATGACCTTTTGAGAATACATAAATATAGAAGTATAGATAAGGTCAGAAGGAGTTGCACTGTGTATTTGTGGATCTAGACAAAGTATATGATAAGGTGCCAAGAGAGGAGCTATGGTACTGCATGAAGAAGTCAGGAGTGGCAGAGAAGTATGTGAGGGTGGTGCAAGACAGTTAGACAGTGATGGGGTGTGCAGCTCGAGTCACAGATGGGTTCAAGATGAGGGTGGGATTCCAACAGGGATCAGTTCTGGGACTCTTCTTGTTTGCAGCGCAGGTTAACAGATACAGCAGGAGCCTCCTTGGACTTTGGTGTTTGCAGACACTACTGTGATCTGTACTGAGAGTAGGGAGCAAGTGGAAGAGGGTCTAGAGGGGTGGAGGTATGCTCTAGAGAAAAGAGGAATGAAAGTCAGCAGAAGCCAGACAGAATGCATTTGTGTGAATGAGAGGGAGGCAGAAAGAATGGAGAAGATGCAAGGAGCAAAGATATTGAAGGTGTATTAGTTTAAATACCTGGGGTCAACCATCCAAAGAAATAAAAAGTGAAGAAGAGGTGGCAGGCAGGGTGGGGTGGGTGGAGACGAGTGTCAAGGGTGATTTGTCACAGAAGGATGGCAGCATGAGTGAAAGGGAAGGTTTACAAGACAGTAGTGAGACCTGCTGTGATGTATGGTTTGAAGAGCTGAAGATGTTAAGATTTTCACTAGGAGTGATCAGGGGAGACAGAAAGTAAGAGGCAAACCTAAGATGCAGATACATTGGACAAAGGATGTTGAATAAGGTTGAATATGGAGCAGGAGGAAAAGAGGAGGACCACAGAGAAGATTCAGGGATGTAGTGAAGGAGGACAGAGAGGGTTGGTGTGACAGAGGAGGATGCTAGGGATAGGGTGAGATGGAGGCAGATGATCTGCTGTGGTGACCCATAAAAGGAGCAACTGAAAGAAAAAGAAGAAGAAAAACCAGGAAAAATTTAATACAAAGTAATAAACTGTATTACTTTAATCAAGCAATACAATTTATTTCTAATGAGGACACTCATGTATAATAGATTTCATTTTATTAAACTGATTACAGTTTGATTCCCCAAACAAAATTGATCAAAAAATTCCTGGAATTCATGAAATACTGAAATTGCATGGCTATAAGAACAAAGATACAGTAAAACAGAGATATGGACAGATTAAAGTGTCTTAGTGTCTCAGTATGGTGTCTCAGAATAGCTTTGTGACTTTGCAAGCACAGCTCTTTATTGTCTGAACAATGGACCCTATGTCAAAGTTACAGTACCATTTTTTGCCATCTTGAGACAAAATCAGAATCAACTGGGCCCGCTATGCATTTTTTATGCATTATACAACTGTAGTAGTAGTAGTAGTAATAGATATTAATAAATTCATCACATTTAAGGTAACTTATATGATATATAAGATAATATTTTAAAGAGATAATGTATGGTACGATTCTTTTAATCTATGCAACCCTCTTGGGCTTCAAACATGACAAATTAAACCAAAGCTCATTCATTCAGCAACATCTTCTGCATCCCTTTATAGCAGTCTTGACACAGATACAGCAATAGTTGTGAAAATCATTAGCATGTGTGGTCTGTGCTGCTTCTGGCGAGGTTGTATTGATTCCCCCCCCTCCTGTTTCTGCAGCCCTTAACGCCTTGCAAGGATAGAGCTCTGATGGTGCTGATTATCTTGGGGGAGACTCTGAATCAGCAGGATGTCGTTCCACCCCAAACCCAGAGCTTAACGAGCCTTCACCTTGACTGACCTTGCCTTCACCCCTATCACCGCTAGCTTTCATTAATAAGTGCATCAGGGCTACATTACATGTTATTCCACTGGGCCCAATGTGCATTTTTTTTTTTTTTTATTTCCAGCCTCCATAATTAATTGGCCATGATGAGTGTAGAGATGGATACTAATTGGTCCGTTAGGGATCCCTTTCACTTCATGATTAACATGGGGTTGACACACAACTTTTTCAGTGACCCACCCAAAATACTATGAGACAGGTGCCTTTACAGTAACTCCGTGCTATTGATATTACTAAATATTATTGAAAAAAAGAAATCATCTATTATGTGTTAGAAATTGTGACTGCCATTTTGGTATGAAAAAAATAAGCATGAGTTACTCTAAAGTTCAAACCTCCAAACCTCCTAGAACTGCCGGGGGAGGTCATTTCGATCCCATCCTCCAACAACAGTAGTTCAACAAGGAGAGATCATTAGGAGAAATTGAACAAGAATTATTGATAATTCAAATAGCTGTTTGTTGATACAGTAAGACTCTGATGGCACATCGAAGCTGAATGGAATCCAACAGAGATAAGAATTAGCCAGGACCCCCCACAGTCTAGATGCCGGTGGTGGTGGAGACCAAGGTGGAGGCTTGGAAGGAGCTTTTGGTCAAGTGAAGGTGATATTTAAAGCACGCTGAGTGGAGGCTGATTGGCTCAAAGAAGGCAGGCAGAAAGATGATTGGACTAGAAGAGCGTGGGAAAGTGGGAGTGATGTCAAACAGAGAAGAGGTCAAACACATGGGAAACAATGCGGATGAGTGATTTCAGATCTTCCTTATTGAACTGACACCTAAGCTTCATTAAAGAAGCAATATTGTTCTATATAAAATATATTTTTTCTAATTATGAGTAAGATTTGACAAAATGAGTATGTCTGATAAATACTTAAATACTGAGTTAAATTTTTTGATGCAGTATTAATAATACTGTAGAAATATGGCTAGACTGTAATAAAAAGTAAAAATGATTATGTCTTCTTCTTGTTTTGTTTTTTGTTTGTTGTCCTTTGGCCCTCAAGGTCTGGTGATGAGATGTGACATTAGTGTTATATTAATATTTTTTACATGTCTGATGAACTATTACAAAAACACTTGTGCAATACATGAAAAAAAAAAACTTATTGAATTGTTTGTTTCAATGTGCCCAAACATTTGCCACCATCTGATTTTAGCAGTAGTCTGTAGTCTTCTTTTTTTTCTGTTTTAAATATTTAATTATTTTTCTTTATTCTTTCTAAATGGCAACACCATTGGTGAACACTACCTTTCTCATAAAAGCTCAAACAGGCTGAGTTACGCCTGGTAAACACTCTTCCTCTCTATAAATTTAAATTCAGTAACTGCTGACTGACCCACAGACTGTCTCTTTAATAAATCCTCAGATCTGGTGCAAGGCTGGGCAATCTCCCCTTCTTTTTGTCTTCCTCTAATTAGTCAGATATTAGAAATGCAGTGAGAAACAATCTAATTAAGAGGTGCCCGACTCAATTTGCTTGCAGAAAGTTCAGGAATAAGAGGCGGGGAGAGTGAGGGTGAAACACGAGAGAGTTGAAGTGGTGTGAGGGAACCTAATCTCAGCCATCTATCTCTTCTTCTCTAAACCAATTAATGAATCTCACCACACAGACATGCAAAGGATGGGCAGATGTCAGGTTTGTTTATTGTGTACATCTCTGTGTATGTACCAATCTGCAAACCTACTGTGATTTACCATGTTGTGATGAGATCAGCAGTTAGCATAAGCTGGACTATATGCCTAAGCAATTCCCTTCTCTGTGAGTTGTGCTGAAAAAAAGAGAAGGATTAAGTTATTTATCTAAAGGGTAATTTGATTTAATACCTCTAACTGGCTTTAGACATACATACATCCCCATCTTCTTCTTTGTCCTACTGAGTGAAGTCTGTGGCTATTCGATGGAATCTTGTGGTAAAAAGTTGGGCAAAACACTAACACCTGTGACTCAAAGTTGGAGGTGCATTAATGCACACAACTGTCAAACCATATGTCCTATTTTCAGAAATTAACCATACCATTGGTTTCCTTGGATCAAGCAATGTTGAAAACAGCCCATATCATGGATATTTGAAAGTGTCCCTTCAAAACCAATTAAACTCAGCAGCGAAGCTGACAATAGGAAATTGGGTTCGGCTCTCAAACACGACATGTTACATGGACTGACAACCCCATTTTGAGGAAAACACCAAAAACATTTGTCCCATTTGGCAACAACAGAAGAAAATAGTTTTTTCTAATAGTTCTTTCTGTGTTTACCTTAAAACACATCATCTTGTCTGGAGCAATGCCGCTGAAACGTGTCAAGATGTCCTGATGACAGAAGCGGTCAAACCACCATTCTGGACTGTAATTGCAAGATTCACAAATCTTTCACAGGCCACTCATTTGTTTGCAGTCTTCACCAAGATTTACAGCAAATTTAAATTGTCGGTAAAGCTGCACAACTGTAAGCTGGGTTATATGTCAGCATCTATTATGTATACTGTAATGTCATTTAATTTATGGCATCTCCTGAGTGTTCAGAACAGTTAAAAAAGAGTGTTTTAATATTTTAGCTATTAAATACTTCTGATTTTTTGTAGTCAGTAGACCATTCTACTGGCACCTCATAGGGATGAGGTACAGTAGCTTGCAAAAGTATTCATACCCCTTGAACTTTTCCATATTTTGTCACATTGCAACCACAAACATAAATATATTTCACTGGAATTTAATGTGAAAGCCCAACACAAAGTGGTATACAACTGTGAAGTGGAAAGAAAATTATACATGATTCAAAACATTTAAAGCAGGCTTAGGCTATAAAAAGATTTCCCAAGCTTTGACCATCTCACGGAGCACTGTTCAATCCATTATCCGGAAATGGAAAGAGTATGGAACAACTGTAAACCTACCAAGACAAGGCCGTCCACCTAAACTTACAGGCCAAACAAGGAGAGCACTGATCAGAGATGCAGCCAAGAGGCCCACGGTGACTCTGGACGAAATGCAGAGATCCACAGCTCAGGTGGGGGAATCTGTCCATAGGACAACTATTAGTCGTGCACTGCGCAGATGTGGTCTTTATGGAAGAGTGGCAAGAAGAAAGCCATTGTTAAAAGAAAACCATGAAAGGTCCCGTTTGCAGTTTGGCAGAAGCCATGTTGGGGACACAGCAAACATGTGGAACAAGGTGCTTTGGTCAGATAAGACCAAAATTGAACCTTTTGGCCAAAATGCAAAACGCTATGTGTGGCGGAGAATTACCACTGCAGATCACTCTGAACACACCATCCCCACTGTCAAACATGGTGGTGACAGCACCATGCTCTGGGGCAGCTTCTCTTCAGCAGGGACAGGGAAGTTGGTCAGAGTTGATGGGAAGATGGATGGAGCCAAATACAGGGCAATCTTGGAAGAAAACCTGTTGGAGTCTGCAAAAGACTTGAGACTGGGGCGGAGGTTCACCTTCCAGCAGGACAATGACTCTAAACATAAAGCCAGGGCTACAATGGAATGGTTTAAAACAAAACATATTCATGTGTTAGAATGGCCCAGTCAAAGTCCAGACCTAAACCCAATCAAGAATTTGTGGCAAGATCTGAAAACTGCTGTTCACAAACACTCTCCATCTAATCTGACTGAGCTTGAGCTGTTCTGCAAAGAAGAATGGGCAAAACTTTCAGTCACTAGATGTGCAAAGCTGGTGGAGACATACCCTAAAAGACTTGCAGCTGTAACTGCAGCAAAAGGTTGTTCCACAAAGTATGGACTCAGGGGGGCTGAATACTTTTGCACACCGCACTTTTCAGTTTTTTATTTGTGAAAAATGTTTTGAATCATGTATAATTTCCTTTCCACCTCACAATTGTATACCACTTTGTGTTGGGCTTTCACATTAAATTCCAGTGAAATATATTTATGTTTGTGGTTGTAATGTCACAAAATATGGAAAAGTTCAAGGGGTATGAATACTTTTGCAAGCTACTGTAGACTTAAGAGGTGAAATTAATACAAAATATAAATAATGGCAATTGGACTTTTCTACTCTAATACTCGAAGTGCTTTATACAACATGCTTGCATTTACACCATTCATACAAGCAACCTTCTACAGCTAAGTGATCACTATCTAACATTCACACACATTCATACTCTGATGGTTACACTGGAGAGCAACTTGGGGTTCAGTATCTTGCCCAAAGATACTTTGGCATGCAGACTGAAACAGCCAGGAATCGAACCACCAACCTTCGAATTAGTAGATGACCTGCTTTACATCCTGAGCCACAGCTAGGTTATTAGTAGGTTGACAAAATAGAAATAAGATTTTTATACCATTACTACATTGTATGTATGGATTTGTTTAATGTGAAGACTTTCAGAGTAAAAATGAAGCCAACAAACTCACACATATAAAAAATTCTTTGCAATCTGTTTTTTTTCTCATTTATTGTAGAGAAAGATAACTTGTTGCAATTCCATAATTACTGTTAAAAATTACTTTCAAATGCTTAAATATTTTGTTGACCTTAAACTGGAGTATTATGTACAAACAACAGCATAATTACGTCATGATCTTCGGTCCCAATTTTTTTGAGCTTTATTCTTGGTCAATGAGGTCTCTTTGTTAAGTTTTTCTTATTTATAAATTCCTGGATTTTTGTAATTATGTTTTGGATTTTGTGCTGGAGTTACATTTTCTTGATAGGTTATTTTGGTCCTTGATTTCTAGTTATCCTGCATCCCGTATGTCTTGTTGTTAACTCCCCATCAGTGTTTGGTCTTTTCATGTTTTAGTTTCTTCCTGTTTTATTTTGCCAGTCCCTAGTCTTGTGTGCTTTATGTTCAGTTTTGCTTCCTCTTGTTTCATTAGATTCTATTCACCTGTGTCTCATTTTCCACCAGCTTTGTCCTGTTTCCCTATTTATGTCATGTGTCTATTCAAGCCCTCAGTTTACCTCATTTCCTTGTTGCATCCTTCCCACTTAATAGCGTGTTTTCCTTGCTCCATGTCCACCTGAGAGTCCTAGTTTTTGATTATTAGCTCCACCTCGGCTGATGCCTTTGTTTTGTTTGTTTGTTTGTTTTTTATGAAGAATTCTTTAATAAATCTGCCTTTTGAGTTTACGTTCCATCTCATGAGTCCTGCACTTGGGTCCACATTTTGCCATCCACACTACCAAATCATGACACATTGGGAACTTTTTTAAATGTACAGGAACTCAAAAGAAAATATTTGTGCAGGGGATGATGTCATATGCATATACAGTGACACCAATGCACAGACAAAAGATGACATTTACTGCAAAATTTCTGAACATAAACTATAAATTCAGCACATAACTTATTATTTAAAAAATTGTAATATTGGAAAGATATTCTTTTCATTTCACAAAAACACAAATGGGTTATCAGGTTGTATTTAAATAACATGCAAGTACACACCTGCAATGTCCTTCTTGTAGGCATTTATGCAATTTATTATGATTTGGTTGTTTTATTTTTGGAGGTTTTTTTTGTTTTGATTTTTTTGTCCATCACCAGCAGTGATCTGAACTGACCAGCTTTGTTCATTTTCTCCCATGCTTTATTCCAGTCCCATAGATAGAAGAAAAGGGTAATGAATGGACTTTCTGAAGGTCACTGCACTGCCCACTAATGGGTAAAGCCCTCCCTATGGTACCATTGAATAAGTCCCTCTTCTTAGAACAGTGATTTCTTACAATGAAGTAAAAATTATGAGGAATCCTGCAGCTCACCAGAATAAAGGAAGCTATAGGTAGAATATTTGGCCTACAATATATTTTGATGAAATGGATGTGCCTTAATACAAGGTCAGTGTGTGTGAGACAGTATACAGCATCAGGATGTTACAGAACTACCTCTTAAACAGTACATCTCATATAATTATTTAGCATCATAGTAAATATTTAAATCTCCTAGATCCTACTTTTCTCCAACAACAATACAAAGCTGCATTAGGAGGTCAAAAAGTGCTTCCAGTGATTACAATGATCTCCAAGGTGAAAGTAAGTCCAAACCTGAGCGGTTAACAGAACACATTGTGGACGGTAAATCCAAAATAATATGCCAGCTAAGTAAACAGCCAAAGGCATATGGCACGCAGTGCCAAAATACTCTGTCCAAAATAAAGCCAAATAATTACAAAATGCCACATAAAGGCAAAAAAGGAAAAAAATAGACGGCGGGGGGAGCAAATCTTTATTGGTGCATCACTTGTATTTTCTTTCATTTTAAAATAGTCATATTTTTCTGGCAAACCATTGCCAGTTTATCTTCTATACCAGATAGAACTGTATTCATGTATTAAATTCATGAAGGCTATCATAATTTTTACAGATAACCCAGAAATAAAATAAATAACCCTTTTAGGATCATGTTAAGAGAACATAATAGACATTGCTGGCATTAGAGCATGTAATGTAATTACTTCATTTAAAACTGCAGCCCCCTTATTTTTAAAATGAGCAGTGGCACAGCAGTGCAGTAGAACCTAAACATAATGTTTTTACTCAGCTGATTTGGCACCATATTTTGTTAGCAAAATCAACTAAATATAGGATTGTAATGATTTTTATCTGATGGTTGAAAATACCAGGAGTGAACAACAGCTCCGTGCTAGACTGCATTTAAGGATGCCCCTACATGTTATTTTTGTAGGATGTGAAAAGCTTAGTCTCCAGCTCAAAAAGCCTCACATTGAGGTCGGGACTTCAGGTGCAGTGTAATTTGACAAGTTATACTACATTTTAGCATAAACGCTCCTTTTCCAGGCCTTCAAATGGCAGTGCTAGGTGCCAATCATTTTTGCTGCCCTTAAATCGCTGCATTATTTGTGAGTAGTGACCAGGGTTCTAATAGTTTTGGATTTTATATTATATTTTAGTTTTAGTTAGTTTTGACTTTTTTTCTCTAATTCAGTTAGTTTTAATTAGTTTTCAGAGTGGCTTTGCTCGTTTTTATTAGTTTTTATTTTTGGATTTTATGCTTAGTTTTAGTTAGTTTTAGTTAGTTTCAATATTAGTTTTAATATTTTCATACTTAATCAGGTACCCTTTAAAGAAATATTTTCAACAACCAACTGTTCACAGACAGCAGCACTACACGCTAAATGTGTGTGACATTAAGGACACACATGAACATCAACAGGGAGAAACAAAGAAAAATATGAACTCCAAAACTCAATAAATTCTACAATAAAATCCCAATAAAGTTCAGCGTCAGTGCAGCAGATTAACAACGCCTACATGTGGTGTTTGACAAAAACAGACTCTTTGAAGGAGTCAAAGGTCAAATCCAGCTGCATCCTGATGTTCTCCACCTGAAGCTGCTTCTGTTTTGGAGCTAGCTTGGTTAGCTGCTCCTAATTAGACTTGCAGGGTCTTTGCCTCCTCCGTACACAACCTACGGAAGTGGCCGACCTCATGTCCGCATTTATGCATGTGTAGCTGGATTGTGTGTGTTAATTGCCTTGTGGTTGTGTGCTGGTGTTTTTTGGTCTTGGCTCTTTGTGCTCAGTTTTTTGGCTGCAAACATATTTGTCCCTGTTTTTTCACTTTCTTCATTCCCTTACATCCATTCTGATAGTTTCAGCAGTCTCCCTCCAGGAATCTGCTGACATTTCTGAGTCCTTATATTGATGCTTTGATTATTATTCCTGATTGTTATTATCTGACTGATAAAGTAGCCGGAAACGCACAAGGACTAAACAGGTTAATTACAATGTTGCGGGCTGCCTGGACCTGAGGAGTAGTCACGTTTCTCCGGAGGTGCGCCAGGTTACCTCGTAGGCTCAGAGCGGTTTCCGTAGCTGCCCTGTGTGCGCTTCTCAGGTGGACTTTGATGTTGGTGGGTTTTCCTGACTGAGGAGTGTTCCACACATTTTTCATCATCCAACACAACACACTCGCTGCTATCTGTGCTATCGTAGTAAAAAAAAAAACTCCATATGGGACTCTGCTGCTTTCTCTGCAGACTGCTGCATTCTTATTTATTTCAGTTAACGACAATGTTTTTTCAGTTTCAGTTTTTGTTATTTCGTTCATTTTTGTTAATTATAATAACCCTGGTAGTGACTTTATGAATATCTTGGAATACATTTTACAGGGCACAAATAACAAAAAGAAGCCAGTGTATGACTTACAGGCTGATGAAAGTTGATGAAAGTTGAGGAGTTCATATCAAGCATCTTTCAGCCACAACTGTACAATCTGTTTTAAGAACATAATTTCCTTAAACTTACTTCTGAATTCATTTTATCTGCAGTTTTAGTATAAATGCTTAAATTTATCATCAGTCCATAATTAAATTCACTGCAAATGAATAGATGATAAAATCTCTTTGCAGATGTTTCTTCTGCACTGACTTTTAAAATAGAAAATAATTTAGCTTGTCAATCTGGTTGAGTGTCTGAGGCAGCCATGTTACACCTAGGCAAAATATGCCACTCAAGAATTGGTTGAAGGCAGCTCTGGCAACAGAAAACTGGGTGGGAACAGCTTGTGTTTTGGAGACAGCAAGCAGGAGGGTTAGCATAGGAGGAGAGCTCCAGGGTTTGATAAATGAGTGCATGGCGGCTGCAGTACTAAACTGCTTCCCTGCTCAGCTGCGGTGACAATGTGATTAATATTTGCAAGACATTAAGCTAATTTATCATGGCCACGTGCAAGCCAATGGGAGAAAAGACTGTCACATGGATGCCTAGTCTAAGAGAGGAGAAAAGGTTTGGAAATGTGCAGCAATTACTTCAAGCCAAAATAAACAAATAAATACAGGAAATTTATATTATGGCAAGATGAGTCTGCCAAGCAGGGAGTTTGAGAAAAGCAGAGAGCAAGAAAGTGAATTTTGCTGAACGTCAGCACTGACTTTGTTTGATAAACGTGCTATACATCTGCTGTAACTGCATCAGGTGCAGTTATCCACTACTTACAGGTAAAATGTATCCTACATGACTGCACATGACTGTGTATTGTGATGACATTATAGTAGAATTGCCTCTGCATCTGTCAAGGGAGAACAATGAGATTTTTATAATTCAGTTTTTGTTTGCAGAATACTGGCAAAAAAGTAAACACAATAATTCACTATAGTGAGCTTTACAGTTTTTGCTCTGGTTTTTGTTTTTGTTTTTTGATCCTGTATTATAGATTACCATTTAGATCATTTCTTCCTATTACATCCATACGCTAGTGGTGTGTGGTGACTTTTGGCTTAACTCGCTTAAATTGCGTTTGTTCAAAAAAGTGATTTCTCATAGATATTACTCTGAAAATGCTAGATGAGACTGCACCTGTTCCACTTAGTTGTTTGAGTAAACTAGATATGGCAGAATGTGATGTCCCATCGCCATCATTAAGACTTTCCTCCCTAATGTGCTAAAGGAGTTATTGAAAGTTTGTCAAGTTGGCCAAGGTGGTTTGAAAGAGAAACCTTACATGCTAAGATGAAAAATAAATAAATTGAAAAAATAAGACGATGAATTAGAGAGGTTCATTTACTTGCTAATGCTAACTCTGTTTACACACAATGCGCAGAATGTAATGGATCTCAAAACAGAGAAAGTAGAGCCAAGTGCATCTTCTCCAACATGCTAGTCAGGTTCCTGTCAAAAAAACAGCAGTTTATCCAAAATGCACATGCCCAAACAACCAAAGAAAAAAAAAAAAGCTGCTAGCCTCTAAGCTTGACAAGCTCAAGCTTTAATTAAGGCCATAAGTCAACTAGGGTTAAGTCTAACTGTGGCATCAAGATGACAGTAATTTAAAGGATGGCACAAATGTGGAATGTGAGAAATCTAATCATTTTTAGATTTTACTGGGCAAGAAGTGCTTGCCTTGCTTGCCCGGAAAGAATGACAGTTTGATAAGGACATACTAGCTGCATGAGATGCAAAAGATCAATAAACAGTAGACATTATGCAGCCTCTTTATAATGGTCCAATACTTTGTCATATGTTTAGCTAATTACAGGTACAAAAATGACTTGGCTGGGTTGAAGCCATCATTTGAATTTTAAAAAAATCTAAAACAATTTAGAAAGCAATGTTGACTATCATTTTTAAACCATGCTGTGGGTTTGTGTCATGATCCCTGAGTATTGTAGCCAGGACTTTACATTTTTGAGCTTTGATGATTTTAGTATGATCTTTGATTGTGTTTATATTTAAGTTTTGATTATGTTGTTATGTTTATATTATTGCAGTCTGTATTTTTAGTTCCCCAGCTGCTCTAGTTTATAAATTAGTTTTCTCCCTTCCTGTTTGCTTCTTGTCTTTGTGAAGTTTTCATGTGTGAGTCAGTGAACTGCAGCTTCCTGTTTTACTGTGGTGGGCTGTTGTCTCTTGAGTTTTATATATAGTCTAATTTCCCTTGTCTCACCTTTAGTAATTATTCCCAGCTGTGTCCCATCCTCTTGTCATCCTGTGTTTGTATGTTTTGTCACAGTCTCCTCTTGTGCTTTGTCGCATTGTCCCTCTTGTTGTGTAGTTTCTGTGATGAAAGCTTTAGGTATTACCAGCTGATGTCCAACCCAGCAACTTTTCTGTTTGTTGATATATTTGGAAGACTTCAGGAATAAAGACGGTCAAAAGTCTAATCCTGCTTCCCGAGACCGACACTAGGTCCTATTTCTGCCTGCCACCCAGCGTGGCCATGACAGTCTGACCTATCCATGCACCCCAAACCCTTCCAATTATGAATTAAAAAAGTCACCAAACTTGTCTTTTTCCTGATATAATTTTATCTTGAGGCCCCATCAGTGTTACTTACAGACCCAGCAGCTCACGGCTTTTCTTTTCAGTGCTCTTTTCTTGCACCTCCAATCTCATTGTACATCCTCTATAATGACAATAAAGGCATTCTATTCTATTCTACTCCATGTTATTTTGATGCTATTGTTAGCTGCACAACACACATCACAGCAGATTTGTTACAAAATTAACCATTACTACTCTCATTAACCTTCCGAACTGACTTTGTGAAGAAAATGCATTGCCCCAAAACCTATATTTCTAAGATGTCTGAGGAAATCAAAACAGAGCTAAAAGCAGTTGTGCACAAAAAGCCACACACAAAAAAACACTCAAAAAAGAAACACTAAGTTGATGATGATCACTGCCATCTCCCTGAGATTATATTTATTTACTATTAACAATTGCATGCATAGTTTAAATGAAATGATTGGTAGCATTAAACAGCACTTACCAGAAAGATAATACAGCGTGCTACCATTCATTGGAGCACTGATTCTTCCTAGTGGCTTCTCAGTCTTTACACCTGGTGTTTCCAGATCGTTTGCCACCACCCCATGGCACCTAACTTCCAATATTATATGCATAAAGTACATTATGTTTATGTTCTTCTATCTATTATTTTGTATATTATAAAACTCCTGTACTTCTTTAATTTAATTCAACTAGAATTTTCTCTTATTCAAAGTATTCAAGGATAAATGAACAAAAAAGAACCAGAAAAGTCTGCAAGCATTAAATCAGGACAAAACTGTGTAGGACTTTATGTAGGACTGTGCAACATTTTTATCTCTCACCCCCTCACCCAATGTATTAAGACTAAGTCCCAGTCATTGTTTAGTTTATTAAAGTCAACAAATGTGAATCTTTAAAAAAAGAAAAAGAAAGAAAACATAGAAGAGCAGGTGAAATAACAGTTTCAACATCATTAAAATATAAAAAACAGAACACACAGGTGTACAAAGTGAGCTTTACAGTTTTTGCTGTTTGCTTTGGCTGAGAGAGCAGGTCCACTGGCAGGTTGCTGGTAAACAAGGGCGAGCCAAACGGCAATGTATTCATACATTTTGGGAATGCACAGTACTATAGACAGTGATAAGCAGCTGTCTTCCTCAAACAGCTGATTGGTTATTTTGTTGTGTTTTTGTTGTTGTTGTTGTTGTTGTTTTTTTATTTTTACAAGTTTTATTTTGATAAGGAAAACAATAAGCAAAATAACTGGTGTTCCTCATAGCTGTGAGTGTTGGGACTTTGCGCTCCGACTGCTTGTGCTGGCATAACAGGAAGAGGACAGATGAATGGACATGAGACGGCACAGAATACAGAGAAGCTATGCAGTCTGATATAAAAACAGCCACACAAGTCTTTTGCTGCAAAAAAAATTATGATTTTTACCTTAAATTGTGTGCTCAGGTAGTTTACTATAATGTTACTTGACTTGTAATACTTGACATATTAGTGACCTGTAATATGTGCATACTTTCACTCTTACACTGTAACAAAGGTATCTTGTTAGATGACAGGTACGAGCCCCACCACCACCACCAAGTGCTATGATAAAGTGGACACATAAGAGTTTCATTATATGTTCAAATTATGGTTCTAGCTTCTAAATGAAATTCAAAACTTTTTTATGAAGTATATATTTTCATTATAAACTGAATTTTAGCTTTGCAAATATTTACTCAATCAATATACACTAACTAAGTTAGGCACGTTTTCTGAAAAGATTTGATGGTGGAAGGGCATGCTGGGAAATGTATTACTTGTACTTCCTGGCCTTGATCTCTGGCATTTGTGTAAAATGCCCCTAAACTGTTGACATCAACTACGCAACAATTTATTTTTCTAAGTGTCTTATAAAGCAGTTAGTTGGCACAGCAGCATTTTAAATTATGTTTAGCAAGCAAAGCAAAAAAAGTGATGCTCAAAAGAGGAAGGAGAGAATGAGCGGGAGTGGGATGAGCATAAAGACAGGACTTTGGATTTAAGCAGTGTGGTCTTTGCTGAGCACAAGGCCCAAAAGATGATGTTTTGACGGGTGAGTAGTTTCTGTTTTTGTAAAGGATTAAAACATTGTTACTGCATATATGTTGAAAATATGCGCTCATACTGTAATGCATGCATATATGTAGATCGTTTCCACTGGAAATGATTGTTAAACGTGGGTTTATATATATGAGCGTGCTTGTTATATGGTGAAGATGGTGTGAGTTTACTGAGACATGGCGTCCTAGAAGAAATTGGTGAATTTCTTTCCAAAATTACAACAACCTTTGATCATATTATTATCTCAGGTGATTTCAGCATTAACACTGACAACAGCAGCAACTCCAACACTAAACAGTTCATTTGTTTTTTAGAACATTTTAATTTGAAACAGCATGTGATTGGACCCACCCATGCAAAAGGTCTCACCTTGATCTAATTTTTTTCCAGAGGCCTTGATGTCACAGTCACAAATATTCTAGATGTGGCCATCTCTGATCATTATTGCATATTTTCTAAATTTTATTTAGCAAATCAAACATCAACCATTTTATCAATAAGAGTCATGTCCAAGCCAGCACGGCTTGTCAAGGCTGGCAGTGTGCCAGGCAGAATTTGGACCCAAATGCAGGACTCCATACAGAGACAATAATTTGAAGAATTTTAATGAAGACTATTGTCCAAAATACAGAACTCTGGGAACAGAGCAGGAAGACTTGATCTTAAAAAATCTCACACTTCAGGCAAACATGGAGCAGAAAAGTACACTGCTGAGATGGGAACAACTGATGATGACACAACAAAGACCTGACCAAAGCACAGACAATAAATACACAAGGGATAATGAGAGGAGAAATGGTTGGGGAGAACAGGTGGACGGAATCACAGTAGCGAGACCGGGGGAAGCACAGCTGAACACATTGCACATGACACTACCAAAATAAGACAGGAAGTGGAAAACACAGAGACCAAGACTCAGACACGTGAACTTGACTCAAGGACCGTGAAATAAACAAACATAGGGAAGAAGGCACACAGAAGAACCTAGTCAAATGAGAGTTAAAAATGACGTAGAACATAATCCAGATGACTAACTATGGAGACCTGAAAATGCCAATCCAGGAAAACACTACAAAACATCATAATAACCTAAGAAACAAACAGAGATAAATAACAGGATTTAAGAGATCAAAATAGAAAACAGTAGGTCAGTGACCCAGGACCATGACACGGCTGATTCATTCATTAGTGAATTTTCAAAGTGTGCATGACCCGTACTGTCATCATGTGAAGAAATGGTGGACCATTTTCTCAGATTATTGACCATACTGCTCCTGTTCATGTATGTGGTTCCTCTAAAGCACCCTTTGGAAACTGTCTTAAGATAAAGCTGGCAAAAAAGAATTTGCAGGAGAACTGAGAGAATATATATAGAAAAAGTACAGTGTAAATAAATTTTGAAATTTATAAAACATACACTTTATTGCTACAACAATGAAATAAATTCAGTCTAATTCTGCTTTTCTCTTTTCATCCATTGACAAACTACTCAGTCCCTCCAAAGACATACCAACTCAATTCTTTCAGCAAGTAAGTGTAACGAATGTGCTTCTTTGACAAGAACAAAGTTTTTAATATTAGAGGTAATATGTCATTTATCTAGTGCTGCCTCACATTCTGATCAAATTACTACCACAAGCTCAACGTATACTTGTAAATTCTAAAGATCTGGAAGAAATTATTCATTAGTTAGTCTTGCACCTCTTTACTTCGACCCCACCCCCACCAAACTATTCAAATCTGCTTCTCGTTGTTTTACAGATCATTTAGTGGATATTATCAACAGCTCTCTGCAGTCTGGCCCTTTCCCAGTTTCTCTCAAATTTGCTGTAACCACACAACTACTCAAGAAAAATAACTTGGATCCACTGGTAATTAACTATCATAGACCTTTTTCTAATCTTTTATTCCTCAGTAAAACATTTGGGGGAAAATTGTTTCCAAACAACTGAACAAACTGAATACCTTTCTTCACAAAGCACCAGTCAGGGTTCAGGACCAATCATAGTGCAGAAACAGCCCTTGCTAAAGCCATCAGTGACCTAAAGATCAATAGTGATTCAAAGAGAATATCAGTTTTAGTTATACTTGATCTCATTGTCGCTTTAAACACTCCTGAGGCTTCATGACTCAGTTGGTTTAACAGGTCAGGTTGTTCATGATTGGATCTCATCATATCTAAAGGTGTTTCAATGAGCAGTTTCATATTATTTAGCCTTTACATGTTCCCACTTGGTACTGTCATAAAGAATCATAACATAGCCTACCATTCTTATGCAGATGATACATAGATATACCTCAGTATCATTTTCTTGTGATACTCTGACCTCTGTTCCCAAATTAATGAGTTGACATTAACTGTTGGATGTCTCAAACCAGAGACCAGTTTTCTATCACTGAAAAAATATACGAAAAAGTCAGAAGATTCTCATCTGAGGCTGACTCTGAGAGATTGGTTCATAATTTCTATCGAGCAGGTTAGATTATTGTAACACTCTATTTGCAGGATTATCCAAATCATCAGTAGGACGACTTCAGCTCATTCAAAATGCCTTGGCCAGAGTCCTTACAGGTACATGAAAATTTTACCCCAGTATTGAAGGTACTTCATTGGTTCCCAGTGCAATATAGAAATTACTTTTAAAATACTTTTATTAGTTCATAAAGCTCTCAGTGGTTATGCTCCCAGTACATCTCTGACTTTATCACTGTTTACAGCCCAGTCAGACCTCTCAGGTCAACAGGTGCAGATCTTTTTAAGTGTTCGCAGAATTAGATCCAACTGTGCTGAAGGTGCTTTCAGGTATTATGATCCTGTTCTTTGCAACAATCTGCCTGATGAACTGACATTAATTCCAACTGTACATACATTCAAAAACAGACTCAAAACTTTTTTTTTTACACAAGGCTATACTTAATAGTTTTTTTTTTTAAATAATTTGCTGGTTTCACTTCCCTAAGGCATTGTAAACCTACACAGGTTTTTATGTTTTCATCTTCTCTGATAAGCATATTGAGTTTGCATGTAATGAAATGTTACATAAATAAAATTGCCATTGCCATATGCAATAACTCTATAATTATCTGACTGGCAGAGATTTTTGCCACACAGACTAGCCACAGTTATTATTATTATTATTTCAAGTACTATAACAATACAATGCTTATCTTAACACTGTAGAAATAGAGCACTATGAACACAAAGTTAGTTTTTAATAGATTTTATCGTTTTCGGTGACGTATCGGTTTGTGCATTTTTACTGCTGGTCTTGAAACAAAACATTAGCAAAATGTTTTCATTTAATAGATTATTCAGTAACAATTATAATATATTAACTCTTTAATATCCCAAAAGAACTGAAATAAAAGCTAAAACAGGATGGTTGCATTAATCAATACAAATACTTGGCTCCTTGCACATCTCTACATTTACTGTTCTATATCTAGCTTCTCTGCTGCGGTACCGTACAGACTACCACTTGGCAGAGAATCTGCTGCCATGGTCTGTAGCCAGTATAAAGATGCTACTGCTGTCAAGGGTCCCTGGAAGAGAAACCAATAGCCAGGGCATAACTCACCCTCTGAGACCATTGCCTTGTTTAGGAAAGTAATCTACCCCCAAGCTGCTGCCTCATTCTACACACGATACATCATTGACAAACACTGGCACAGCAGTATTCACAGCAGTCACACTCGGCCTCCCTGCTGCTCGGGATCGCTCTGCTTGGCCTTGCAGTTTGGAATATTGTATTCTGCCTTTAACTAGGCCAATGGAAGACGTCAGAAAGAAAGGTGTTCCACAGGGACTTATCATGCACAGGTCCACACCACTCGTGTGAACCTGTATTATGATAATAGTTTATTCAAGCCACATCTCATTTCCACTTTATGGTCACTGGAGTACTTCTGAGTGATACTGAGCTCTTCTGCAACTATTTTCTCCCATCAGTGAATCCACTTAACACCTCAGGTTCAAACTGTGGTTATTTCAGAGAGAAGAAAAGTGAGTGCATGACTGTGTTTTAGGATGTTAAGATTTTTTGAATTGTGGTTTTTACATACAGTTATACAGACCTACAGTATATAAAGGGATTACATAAAATTATAAAACACTTAGAGATAATATGATCATTAATTAAATAACAAAAAAACTCCACCATTATCAGCAGCAATATCAACATTAATTAATCTCGGATTTAAAAGACATCTTTTTTGGTTTACTAATATGACAGAGATGAGCATATCAGCATATATTACAAATATAATAGTTAATAGCGATGAAGTTGATCTTGACCAGTACGGTCGATGGAGGACTGAGGCATTTTCTTCTCTGCTTGTCTTCTGCTTCTGCTTATTTATGGACCATGCCCAGCATGTTGTAGTAGAAATGAACTATATTGTACCTTAGACAGACATTTCTTCTTTTTTTTTATGGAAATTATTTTGGAATCAGCAGAGCAAATTTGTTCACATTTTCACATTTATTTTTTTATTATCTATAATTAGGATACATGCACAAAGGAGCGGTAGAATTTGGATGCAACACCGGCCCTTATATAATCTTTCTTTTATTTACACACATAAAATGCACCAGGGGCTACAACTGAGGAGAACAACAGAGAATGTGAATGGAAGAGTTTGACTCTACTGCACTTTCACTTTTCATGTCTAAAAAGTCTACAGTCCCTTTGAAAGTAAAACCCTTACTTTCCAAACTCACTGCGAATAACTGAGCACAAAGAAAGGGAACTCTTCCAGCACTCATTTTTTAGTCAGCTTGTGGCTTTGAAGCACTTTAATGTGCACACTGTTTGTCTTCTAGCTTGCGCACTGTTGAATTATGAGCAGCAGTATTACAAAATTGGCCAAATACCAAGAACTAGAAAGGTGTTGTGTGGGATTACTCATGAAAATGATCATTTTAATGCTGACTGAAAGCTGTGGTTTAACTATTTAGCACCAGCTAACCATTCAAATGAGCCAACAAGCAGATATACAAGTAAGTTGTTGCACTACATGAATGCATGCAAGGAGAGTGTTGTTGTAAATCACAGATGATAATGACATCCTCCTTCATCCAGCATGTGAATAAGGAAATACAGCCCAACTAAATGCACAAAAACAGTTTTGAACCAACAGAAATCTTCAGGGTAATCAGTCAGCTTATTTGTACCCTGCTGTGAGACCAGGAAGATAGAATATATGAAACACAGCAAAATAAAGAGGATATGCACAGCATTCGTGCAGAACAGTGTTACTAAACAACTTTTTATATAAAATGTTTCCATCTCTATCTAGTTTGGCTCGACTCAAGTAAAGCCAAGTCAGTTATATTTGCATAACACCTTCTGTTCATCACAAATGAATCACTAAATTCAGTGATGCAACAGTCTGTCCAATAGAGTCTTTGCAGCTGTTTTTTTGTTTGTTTGTTTTGTTTTGTTTTTCATTTTGAAAGTAACTAATAGAGAAGTAAAGTGGAAACCTGGTTACAGCTAATGCTATTTGCTGACAATATCTGTTTAGCTGTCCACTGTAAAACAGATATAGAGGTGCATTGGTGCTCTGTGCATATAATGCACAGAGCTATTGTATCATTTGGAATATTTAGGGTTATGGTTATTAGGTTACTTGTTGCTTGTGTAAATAACCTGTTGTTGCTGCCTGTAAATAGTGAGTTTTTAGTTAGTTTGTTTTTTTAAACAGATGACCTTTAAAAGAAAGACTTAAGCTTCATACATTACTAGACAGTAAATGTTGACAGTGCTTTGCAGGGTTGTCAATAACAAAGCTATTACCCTAAGTAAAGCAGCTAATTTTTGAACTATCACAAAAATTAAATAACAATCATACAGTTAAATCATGCTGATAATGTAACTATCCGAAGTAGAGCTCTATTCAACATAGATCTATTCAAAATATTCAAATCTGTCTGCAGGAGGATACAGAGAAAACCTAGCTCAATTGTTTCTCCACTATAATCAGGCAAATATACAGCAATACACACATCAAAAGCTACAGCAGCAGTCTCCTGAGAAAAGGGCCTGGGGGGCGGGGGCAGCTTTGTCTCTTGGTGTAGTGATATGTCGACAAAGATACAGACACTGTAGGGGGTTTAGCACATGCATCACTTCTGGCCTTTGGCAGAAAAGGGAAAAAAATGTGATACGTTGTTAGAATCAAGAAATATGACGTCCTATGTCACATCCAATAGGGTTAAAAGGTGGCTGACAAACAGCAATAGATGGACATCTGCCTGACATCTGAAAGTCTGCAATTCAAGATCTGAAAGCAGCACCAAAAAAAAAAAAAAACTGAGTTGTTGACAACTGTGCCACAGATCTCATCTGTCTGTCTGCAGTCTGGAACAGTTTCATTGCAGCAATAGTCAAAGAAACCATTCAGCCTCACATTTATTGGCTTCTAATCAAGTGTGCTGCATCCTGGCAGACACATTTCAAGACAATGCCAGTTGACAATAAGACTAGGAGAACCTAAGGGGTGATTTTCGTAGCCAATATAACTTCGACATCAGGCATCAACAGTACCGTATTTTGCATCTAATTTGCATTAGCACTGCAGCAGACACTGCAGCCGATGCATTGTAATGGCAACCCGTGTCACAAGTAGTATCACCAAACTCAATCAGTTTGATTAATATTTGATGCAAAAGGGAGAAATTATTCTTATTTGAGTGGGAAAGTGGTGCAGAAGCAATGTTCCAAAATGTCTGTAGCTAAACACTCGAGCAGAATACATTGTAAATGCTGTCTAAACCTGCACTCAGCATAATCTGCAAGGCCTATTTGTGTAAAAGTGTGTACTCAACATGTGCTTCCCTTATGTTTTTACACCAAAGCCATTAATTTGTTTTCATCCTGGCTTCTGGAACATCAAGGTGTTTCAGTCCTTTTGCTGGAAAATTCTATTTGCAAACCATTATGTCCCGTATTATGTAGTTCAAAACATAATCACTGCCTCTTTATCCTCTGCGTTCCTTCAGAGTTTGTACTTGTAACAAAACTTATGCTATTTGCTAGGCGCTTTTATCTAAAGTGCATTTAAAGCAGCATGGATGCTTTTAATTATCTGTGCAGGCGCCGTTAACCTTGGATTTGTTACTGACGTGCACGAGAAATCAAAATCTGAAGCATGTTGTGTGTGCAAAACAGTCTGACATCATGTTGATGCTCTGATTTTAATGTCATGTTTACAAGAGGTGATGCTGTTATAGTGCTGATTGCACTTACAGAGGAGTAGTTTTACAAATATGGCTACAAGGATCTGACTGATACCCGACACTTGTATTGTTATCAGAGGATTTCTCTGTAAAATGATGCTCGGCGTGTGAAGATCTAACTCATATTTCAGCCCTTGACATTCTTTCTAGCTCATCGTTGTCAGTGGCGTAACAGTGTAAAGTGCCTTGAGATGACTGTCTGTGCAAGCTGGTGCTAAGTAAATAAAATGAAATTCAACTGAATGTGCAAAGTCAGTTATTTAAATACAATAATTCAGTTTTCTTTTTTTCTTAGATGGGTAAAATGAGCCCTTGACAAACTCCTGCAAGGGTCATAAAATATAAGTAACCATTTTAACTTTCAAATTTCCATGGATTTTCTTCTATGAGAGAAGTATTGTACTCTTCCAGGCTCTGACAGCACTGAGTACAAATGCTGTTTATTGGAAGTAATCCTGGGGATGGTGCAGGAGCTGGGTTCATGCTGCGGACTGCGTGAGACTGATATGGACTGAGAGAGAACATCACAAGTCCCTGAGCTGGGCTTCTCTGTCACCTGGCGATCCCTGCGGCTCACTCTAGGGCCCATTGGCAAAGAAAGTTCCCAGAGCTTTCCACCTGCAATGTCACGTTGATTACACAGTGGGATAAGCAAAAAGGAGGTTACTGATCACGTTTGCTTTCTCTCGTTGGCTTTCTTTCAATCTCCGACTCCCTCATTTATTTATTTATTTGATCAAATTCAGAACCTCACAACAGGAAGCAGGACAGAAAGGGTCAATTCTCTCGATTCCAATTGCCCGCAAGGCTTAACACATCTGTCAGAACCTGCCAGGGACAGCTGAAATACAGAAAAGGGTTTCCATGACAACAGCTCTGCCACTTTGCCGTCTGCATGCGTCCTATGGGAGAGAAAGAGGCAACGCCTTTCTCACCGCCATCAGGGTCTCTTCTCACCTCTTTGTTCGGGGGAATTGTCCCAATAGAGCACACTAATGGACTGAGGTCATTTCACTAAATTTGCCTGATGCTAGCAGAAACAGATGGAAGATGTTATATCCTGAGATGCAATTCTTCCCATGTTTATGGGACCCTTTTGTTACTCATAGCACTGTTAATGGCCTGTTTAGAAAGTTGCTTAGAAAGTTGGGGGTGGGGGGTGGGGTCTTTTTTTTTTCCTTTTTGACCTAAAAAGATCCGCTGTGCCAATTTGAAGTGAACAGAAGCAGCTTCTGTCATTATGGGTCCTTGTTATCCAAGTTCAACAGAAAAAGAAGTCTTCTCAACAAGCTGCAAGTAGACAGTGGTCTTTTCTCTTCAAGCTGACACACCGGTAAGCTTCTGGATGAGAGCTAAGAAACAATGCCTGGCACTCCTGTGCTCGGCTGATCTAAGAGTAGTCTCTTGTGCTGTATATTTCTTCCTCTAATTGGTTCAACCCCCATGCTTTGGCTCTCGGTGTCTTTACTTCTCCTACTGGGGGACCAGAGGCTGGGCAGGACAGTTGTTGGTGGAGGGAGGGCTGGACAGCTGGGGGATTGCGGGGGTGGATCAGGAACATCCAGAGGGCATAATTACCAGCAAATCTGTGCGTGCACGCTATCACAGTATTGATGGGTTTTGTGGACTATTATTTGTTATCGGGTGGGAAGGGCTTGTGCACTCTCATTAACACTTCTCACCTCTGGAGCAGAAAGCAGCGGAAGTAAACAAGTAAAAAGAAAGAGTTTATTACTTTCTCACACACAGTAACAGAATGCCTGCATGCACACAGTGGTACACAAATGTGCAACACATAGACACATATAAAGGTTTTACAGTTTAAAATTAATGTAGATTTTAAAATGAAAATGGACTTTGCACTCCCTTCGTTATACATTTATTAAAGGTTCCACGGCTGTATGTTAGTATGTTTTACTCGACAGTTCAAAACCTGATGTTTAAGTGAATCATCAGACTAAACAGTATAACTGAACGGTTCCCCTATATAAAGTCTTCTGCATCAAAAATGCTGACATTTTGTCAACACGATGAAGACATAATTCAGATGAATGATTTAAAAGACTTGCTGTGTAATGCTTTTTTTTTTTATGCTGAGACACATTAAATTGAAACTTTCAAGAGTTATATGTTCTAAAAGCATGCACAGAGTCTTGCTTATTCTTATTTTCTCCAGTTTAGATGACAGCAGCTGTTTTTCTTGCATCTGAGTCAAACATCCTTCTCCCTGTGGTCAGTGATAGCGTGCTTAAGCTCGCTCTCATGTGTCTTCCTCCTGCTGCCTCAGCTTGTTTATTGTTTTTTCTGAATGCAGAAATAACAACAATGAAAACAGACAGCAGACCATTGTTCATTCTTATTAATCCTTCCAGGTTTTTTTTTTGTTGTTGTTTGTTTTCTTTTACTTGTGATTTTTATGCCCGCTGTCAATTGTTAGTGCTGAAAATTAAGAACAATCTTTTGGGCTCCTGTTTATTCAGTATATGCCCTGTTTTTTTTTTGTTTTGTTTTGTTTTTTTAAAACCAATATGACACTGCTGTGGAGCTACAGGACCATTATGCTTCATCTACAACATATCATAGCTGTATGAAACAAAGGAAGTGCTCAAACAATATTAGCTTCTACAGGGTACCACATCAAAATCTTGAGCTGGTGAAGCAACCAAACCGTATTGAGCACTAAATCTTTAGTGATCGCCTGAAAAGTCATTCTATAACCCTACCCCCTTTATATCACTTGCACTTATTTTTACCAGTATCCTTTTCTTCTACCTAATCTCCAAAGGTTAAATTGCTTTATGTTTTATGTTCCTGGAAGATTGTTTTGGAGTAAAAACACAACTTTTCAGTCTTTCCTGGAATATTGCTTTTTGTTTCACATTCCTCTACACACAGTTTAATCATATCACTGCTTATCTTTTGAGTGTCTTGTTAGTGATCAATTTATACTCATTATATGGCTTTCAATAACAGAATAATGTACAGCATGCGTTGTTATCTATAATCTTTGTTACATGTATAGAGATTGCATTCTGTTCTTCATGTGCCTTTATTGTGCACAGTAGTCAATTTGTCAAGTGTTTGGTTTAATGAACCACTGTCATTCCTTGCGGTTTCTTCATAACGTGACAAGCTTGAATTATCTGGCAGGGACTGAAATGTTGGGGCGGCTGAAGATGCGAGAGTGATTTAAGGAAGTGTGTCGTTCAAGCAATTAGTTTTGCACTGTACTCCAGAGGGACTGCATACATGGAACCGTCAGGCTCAGAGGCTGCAATTAACATCTTGTGACTTGATGTTCCCTTATCTATTTTTAATAAACCCCCTACAAAAAGGAGTAATGTGGTTGCTTCACTAAAATTACGTGTAAGGACGTAGCTGTTATTTTACATTTCAGTGGACCAAACAAGTTCACATGTTATTTGTTGTTTAATTATGCTTTTTTTTTTCTTTTTTTTTTTGTTTAGATCCCTTTCAAAGCCAAAGAATTTGTGGATTGTTTGTGAAACAACCTACATTTAACTTCTCAGAGCTTGTTTGGCATGAGATTAGATGAGACCATACCTAATTATCTATTTGGATTTTTACAAAACATCCATAATGCTGACCGAATACAGGAGCAGAGCAAAGTAGAATAAATTTGCAAACAATTAGTTGCAATATGACAGCAGCTTCCCACATTAGTGGGTACTGAACAGCTAGCTCTGGCTCACTAATGAAATTTCCATCTGCAGGTTTCATTGTGCTACCACGCGACTGATACAAATGGCAGCATGGGGACATCCCTGACCCCATCTGATTCTATCAAACTGTTATCTGCCCTGATGGAATATTTCTGGGCGAAGGACACAGTAAGAGGCTGAACACAGCCATTGATTAGGTGCCTTTGACTGAAAATGCAATTAGAGGAAGGATATAACTTCGTTGGTGGTTATCACGAGGCACATTTCTGCCCATTCAGATGTCTAAATCTCAAAACACAATAATGATTATTTATACATTACTCAAGTCTGACTCAAGAGACTTTATGATTACACAACTGATGAAAATTGCCCTCAAGTGATTCATTAATTTGCTTCTAGTAAAAGATGAAAGTGCCGGGGAAAAAGTATTTGTCCCATTCCTGATTTCTTAGTTTCTGCATAATTGTCACACTTAAATGCTTCAGCTCATCAACCTTTACTATTAGACAAAGATCGCCCAACTAAATACAAGATGCAGTTTTTAAATGGTGATTTCATTTATTAAGCAAAAAAGCTATCCAAACATACCTGGCTCTCCCATGAAAGAGTAACCCTCCCCCCATAAATAATAAATTAACTGTGATTAACCACATGTGTTGGAAATGCAATATTTTTTCTAAATTTAATATGGACCCCTAATAGTGCTTAATGTTATACTTGTCTATAAACTGTGAATACATCATTTATAAAATGCTGCCATTAATTTAAAAAATTATATATATATATATATATATTAATACGAAACCACTTCTAGCTATTTATAAGTTACATACTAGGGTGCAATGTTTTATAAATGAATTAGGTATTTATTAATACCATATTAAGTCTTAAAAGTTTGCAGTTATTATGAAGTGTTGAATTAGGTTACAGAGTTTCAAACAATACATGCATTGTTTAAAATGGACAAATTCAAGATGTAAATACATTTTAGAGAGTAATACATCAGATTAATTGGATAATTGGTTTTCACAGCTAAAGTCACAAAGGATGTTTGCATTTTAATGACCTACCAATCATGGAACTGTGTCTAACAGCGAGCCTTTTTAGCAGTGGGTAAAAATACAGAGTGCAAGCAATCTGCAAGGGTGGTAAGGGTAAGACAAAAAAAAAAAAAGAAGAACTGATCACTATGTCTGAGAGAGCGACCGAACACACTGACAAGGAAGAATGGTGCCTAGAACTCAGCGTGATGTCTTCCACCTCATTGATTAGTGAGATGCCTGTAACGAGCTACAAAGAATCTTCGCCCAGTGCTCCGAGAAGGAGTGTAATATATTGCTGCTGTACCCAGGTGCCACTACCTGAGGTTCTTCAGGATGAGCGGTCCTTGGAGACTTATGGGATCAATGGAATATGTCTTCAGGTACGCTACACTGGAACTCTGTCTTTACCATCTGAATGAGGATGAGACTTTGGAGGAAAGATCTTCTGTGGCTACACTGACGCCCAGTGACTAGGTGGTGTTAAAACTCGCCTTACCTCGTGGTAAGGTGAAGCTGTCGGTGGATAAAGAAGAGGAGGAAGGACCATGCCTAATAAACGTCCAATACTGTGTCTGTACCCCTGTGATAATCAAACCTTATTTGACATTCATGTACACAAAAGACTTGCATTTATCATTCTGGAAAAAACAAAAAGATATGAAAATACTTTTTTTTCATTGTTATTTTGACGTTTACGTGCATGTATTGTCATTTTATGTCACGGGAAGTTGTTTAAGAGCATTATTTAAGGACAGCTAGGTTTGTAAACTATGGGCTATTATAGATAAAGCTATTGAAAATAAAGTCAATGATGCTTCAAAGCACAAAAGCAATAGCTTCACTGAAAGCTCAGAAGTCAGTAAATTGGAAAATGAATTGAAAATAGAGCTCAGATTTTAGAGATGCAATGAGAAAATATTATCAATAACACTGTAATAAATATGATGGCATGCTCTGTGTTTGGCATATTTTACACATTTGCTCAACATCTCAACCATGATTTCAATGAAATGAACGTGCACTGATTACATTGTACACTTTGTTAGTAGGAATACTGGGCCGCTATGCTCAAGAGCAACAATGTTTTGATCCTTTGCACAATGCACAAAGGCTGCATTTTGTGATAAATGATAAGATCAGAACTTCTGTGTTATTGCATGCCTTGCAAATCTTGAACTATTAAACCTGTCCTGTCTTTGTGTATCTTATAATTCTTTCAAGATATAATTTTTTTTTGTTTGTTTTTTTTAAAGTAAGAAATGAATAAAGAAACTGTCCTGTGTTATTTTTCTTCATTGATCCTTGAAGTGAAAAATGTTCAGATACTGCTAACAACACCAGACACTATATCAACATTACAAGATTTGGTGAAAAGTTATAATCAAAGCTACCACATGAGTATAAAAATAAAGCCTATGCAGTTGACCTTGGAGAACACCTTACAAGATTTTCAAAATCTGTACAGCATGTCTCCTGGTTGATGTAAATTAAAAATGAAGTTTGAAAAGGGGCATCTAGTCAGAATTTCAAAGATATGGGTTGGGTTTTTTTTTTAAAGCCTGTCATGTCTGGCAGTTTTTGCAATCAGAATCATGATCTAAATGCACTGTTGTGCCAAACATACAGTATGTGGTATTTTTAATTAAAAGATATGAGCAAAGTTTTACAGGTGAAATGTTTACAGTGTCTGAATGACTTCTGCAATCTCTCCATTTAAAAACTCAAAGATTACAATGGCGAACCTATCGAGGGCTTGTTTTATGTAGCAGAGCTGCAAAAAGGGAAAATGACTAAAAACCAAATGCATCAAGAAGTGGAGGTTTTGAAGCAATGTACATTCAAGTGTAAAGAGCAGGGTTTTATACGATGGAGGATGGAGGTGGTTGGCAAAGTTTTACAGCTGGGTTTATGCTTGTGACCTCCAGAGTGTATATAAAAATGTAACTCCCCACACCCGACAGGCTCATGAAGAGGGATTTTACAGAACTCTACCATCCACTCCTAGCCTCGACATATATACATGTAGGTTTCCGGGTGGATTTAGCTCAAAGTAGTAACTTGGCAAGTGGCCTTGATAGAGATACACTATATTCCCAAAAGTATTCACTTATCTGCCTTGAAATACATATGAACTTGAGTGACATCCCATTCTTAGTCCATAGGGTTTAATATGATGTCGGCCCACCCTTTGTAGCTATAACAGTTTCAACTCTTCTGGGAAAGCTTTCCACAAGGTTTAGGAGTGTGTTTATGGGAATTTTTGACCATTTTTCCAGAAGTGCATTTGTGTGGTCAGACACTGACATTGGATAAGAAGGCTTTGCTCACAGTGTCCGGTCTAATTCATCCCAGAGGTGTTCTGTCAGGTTGACTCTTCGCAGGCCAGTCAAGTTCTTCCACACCAAACTTGCTCATCCATGTTTTTATCGACCTGCTTTGTGCACTGGTGTGCAGTCATGTTGGAGCAGTTCTACAAAGTTGGGAGCATGAAATTGTCCAAAATGTCTTTTTATGCTGAAGCATTAAGAGTTCCTTTCACTGGAATTAAGGGGGTGAGCCCAGCTCCAAAAAAACAACCCTACACCATAATCTCTCCTCTACCCAATTTTACACTTGGCACAATGCAGTCAGACAATTACCATTCTCCGGGCAAACCCCAGACCCCAGTCGCGATCGGCAAAACGGCTTTTACATGACACTCCTCCCGTCCAATAGGCCCTTTTCACAGAGTCTGAAGACGTGTTTCCACTTTAGTTTAGCAGGGTAAAAAAAGCCGCCCTACAATAGAGTTCACTATATCTCAACACAATCTTCCACGGATTTGTTTTGGTGACATCCCCTGGATCGTGGAGGTGTCTCTTACAAAATGATCCAGAGCCAAACGGGATTACAAACTCTTTTACGAGGGGTGCATCTTCGCTTACGAGGGTGAATCGTGATTTTTGTTTGTTAGCTGCTAGCTAGTGATAATTTACCTAAATGACTTCACAGAGTGACTAAACCCACATAATGTTTAACATTTTTGCCTCTGTTTTAAGAACCATTATACTGTTGAGTATTTTGTTTATTTTAAGTTTTAAGCTGGGCAGACGAAAGAACTGAGTTTCCTCCATTTACACATAGTTTCAAATATGGTCGCCAACAGAGTGACAGTAAAGGCTAGGTGTCATCGTTCGCTGAGGATCCCCACACAGTGCAGGTGTTTTAGATAGGAAGGTTCATCTAACATTACTGCATTACTACATTACTCATCTAACATAATGTGTGTGCTTTGGATTACAGATGACCCACCCAGGTTCCTGCAGAGGTAATGAAGACATCATGTACTTGTGATGCAGGGAAGGCTCTTTGCAATCACCTTGTTGCTCTGCTTTATCAGAGTGCCCATTACAGCACCATGGGCTTATTGAATGGTGTGATATCATCAGGGATACTCGGTCTGATGTCGCCATTCAGAGAATTTGGAGGGACCAAGGATTTATAAAATCCATGAGAGATAAGCTTGGCACATCGTGATTCGGTCTTAGGTTCAGGTAGACATCCATGTGTACATGGATGTCTACCTGAACCTAAGACTTACAACTTATTGACAGTAAATAAGATTTGATTGGTTTTTTTTTCCTGTTGCATTATTATGTTTTCCTGTTTTTTGGCATACTGACCTGTCTGATTAAGTTTGTATTCTTAGCTTGAATTTTGCCCCCCTTTTTTTAAGAAGCACACAAACAAACATTGGGAAAGGTTTTTTGTTGTTGTTGTTGTTGTTTTTTGGACATTTCTTTACAGTATTAGTCCATTAATCACCAAGGGCACATTGGTTAAAAACATATTAGATTTATTATATTAAACATACACTAAAAAGAATCTGGATCAGAATAATTTCAATTCAGTGAAAGGACAATATTTACACTAAGGTTCATTCATGTAGCATTCAGTTCATATCCTGTATTGTTTAACACAAGTAACATCAGCATACAAAAACATCTGATCAATAACAGTGACAACAACTAGAAAGAAACTATAGGAGCTGGAGTAAGAAAAGTGGCAGGTTATATTGAGTGTTTTAAGCAGATTTTGGCACAGAGGTGATTAAAATTCATGTATCTGAACAAAGAATTTCTCAAACTTGAAAATGATTAATTACAATAGGTGTTCAAACAGGTTTATCCTCCTTGATGTTCAGGGGACCCCAGTAGTTTCATATCAAGCAACTGATGGTCCAAAGTTGGCTGACAGAGCCTGTGAGGGAAAAGCAGAATAGCCCCATCCCAGATATGGTACTCTTTCACTCTGCAGATTGCCCTTTTCAGCACTCTTATCCATGCTATTGCTTGTGTCTTTTCTGCATCTTCCTTGCTGAATTGAGCAGACTTCTTGAAAGGGGGGAGATCAGGTGGGCTCCTACTTCTGCTAAAATCTTTTCAATCTGAAATCCTTTATCAGCCATCACACCATCTCCTGGTTGCAGTAGGTGGGTGAAGTTAGAACTTCAAATCCTCTCCTGATCTAAGGTGGATCCGGTGTAAAGCTTTGAAACAAATGTGATGACACCACAGGGAGCAACCCCAAGCAGTCCTTTGAAAGTTGTGTGATTGCAATTTGAGAAACTTTCAGACTATAGGGTGAGTGATGTCACTGTCTCACAACATTTTTCAGCAAGTGTGATGTCATTTTGGGGCATCACCTAATTTTTCAGTATAGCACAACACATTCTTATAGGGCTATTTCTGAAATGCTACTCACCTTCTCTGAGGATACTTTAGAGTCAGTTTAGCATGGGCCTTGTTGAACAAAGACTCTTGGGGGGGGGCATAAACTCAGTTTCAATGACCAGGCACAGGATTAAATAAAAGGGCAAAATTTTCCACTCATTCCAGAGAAGGGCACTTGATTGGGCTTCTTCATGCAGATATATTTTTCTGCTTTTGAATTCGGTAGACTTGCAAATTAAATTTACACAAGCCAGCAATGCTTTCTGTCTCATGTGAGCCCTGTGACACCACTTTCAAATTAAAAATATTAGAGGCGTCTTTGTTAAAAAAAATGTCTGACTCCCATCATCCGCTTAAGTCACAGTTAGCCTTATTAAAAGGAAATGCTCTCTACCCGCTGTCTAGAGTCAGTGTAAAAACCTGCTCCATCCCAGTGAACTTGCATTTTTCAATTTTTGAAAATCTCTTCCTTGGGACTCTCTGGCACAGTCCATCACGAGGCTTTCATGGGGACAAAAATAGATGTTTTGGTGGACTACTACCAAATGAGAGACGAATAACCATTAGTTAGAGAGCCTATTACATCATCTGATGGGGGAGTTTTTCTTTTTTTGTGGTGTTTGGTCTTCTGATCACTTAACATTGCTTCATTAAAGGGGAAGATGGAGGAGTGGGTGGATCTGTGAAGAGGGATGGGGAGTCTTGACACAATGGTTACTGAGAATCTTCCACCATGGTAACCTCACCATGACATAAGGTGAGTTTTAACACCACCCAATCACTGGGACTGAGCTTAGCCACAGAAGCGCTTACCTCCAAAGTCTCACCTTCATTGAGATGGAACAGAAAGAGTTTCCCTGTAGCGTACCTGAAGACGTACCCCCATCTTCCACTCAAGCCAAAAGTCTTCAAGACCCACTCATCCTGAAGAACCTCAGGTGGTGGCACCTAAGTACAGTAGACATAGATCACACTCCTCCTCAGAGTATTGAGCAAAGATTCTTTGTGGCACATTACGTTTATCTCACTAATCAATGAGGTGGAAGTCATCATGTTGGGTTTTAGGCACCCTTCTTTCTTGTCAGTGTGTTTCACTCATACTGGTCAAAAAAATAAATTCTTACCCTTACCGCACTCTGTATTCTATATTCTTCCCCATTGCTAAAGAGGCGGAGCTCATGGTTAGACACGATTGATTGGTTGGTAGGACATTAAAATGCAAACATCCTAAGTTAAAGCATGAACTCAGTAAACTTGACCTTTGGGACCTTTGCTGTCAAAATCAATTGTCTAAATATTTTGCTGTCTAGTGTCCACTATTACTCTCTCATTTGCATTTATGCAAGCGAAAATAGTTTTTAAATAGCAGTTGATTAACTCTGACACACATTTACTCTGAACTACCCCGACATTCGGGGTCACTACATGGAGGCATCTGGCTTCATCTGTGACACTCACAGCCCTAGCAGGTATCACCCCCCCAAGTAGCTGTTCACCTGGCTCCTCTCCTTTGAACTACCTCCAAACTGACAGACCACTGTGACTCCAGGGGTATTCTTGGAGGTTCATGCAGCTCTTTATTTTAGACAAAAGGTGGATTGCAAATTTCTGTGTATTATTTCTTGAAGTCCTGATGTATTTTTATAATTACTGCAAAACAGGAAATAACAGAGATAACAGAGTATATCTGTTGATGTCAAAGCTATTTATTTTTATAATTTTATTTAGCCCCATGCAAAAGAAGATTCTGAGTGTTCAAGGCAGTCATATGTAGCAGTGGAAATCTGAGGCAGAAATAAATTGCATAGTGCTAAAAGTATAAAATGACATGTTTACATTCTTTCATCGAGTTTCAAAGGTTTCGCCTGGTGTGAACCTTCAAAATTCAGACCAGGTAAGTGTTGCAAGGTAAGTTCAAGGCCATTAACACAATACACTGCAGGCTCTCTTGCACAGCATCATCATGTTTCATATAGCTGTGAGCTCTAAAGCAAAGTGCTTTTCATATGCTGAATGTGTTAAAGTAATAAACATGCTCCAATTTATGCTTTGTTAATTAATAATAAAGCTGCATATAATTCTTATTTGCTGTATGCATTATTGTTCAGTTCCTTTTTCATATTGTCGAGCAATAATGTAGCTGTAATACTATATATTATTTTCCCCTCCAGCATGAGCTCTCACTCAGGAAACCTTCTCGTTTATTTGTGACTGATAATACTTCCAGCTTCTGTTTTAGCAGGCACCAGGTTAAAATCCTAGTATATGAAACACTGGTGCTATTGAGTGCGTTTTGAGTATGTCTTAAGCAAGTGGTGACAATGTGACCCCTCCCACTGACAGGAAAATGTCAGCCAACCCCAGATTGTGCACAAACTGGGTCTCTTACGACAATGAAGAGAAAACTCTGTAGTTGTAGGTTTTAAACTGTCAGCTTTCCATCACGCTAAACCCACTCTGATATTACTTGTGATAATGAATATTTGTTTTAACAATAACCTGCAAACATATTTGCATTTACCTGCCTATGCAATAGTTTTCATTGTTCAAAGTTTCAGGTTCAAATTGCATAACCAAACACAAGATATTCAAAGGAGAAGCTTCACGCAGTCTGCTTCATGTAGACTACATGAAGGAGGCAAAGGCTGATATAGAAAAAAAAAAGTTTCTCTTTTCAACCCCCTCTTCCTTTCTTTTATTTTGTGAATGTCAAATTTAACCGTGTCATATCACCAAAGTAAACCGGAGATAAAACAAGAGCAGCCTGAGTAAACACAAACTCTAAACCTTTAAATGATAATTGTATTTACTAAAACAAAAACAAAAAAGAAATCAACTGGTCCATCATGAAAAAGAAAACATTTTAATTAAAAAAAAAAGGCAACTTACATGTAAAAAGTCCACAACTCAAACTGTGCTAATGAGCAGTTGCAGCAGTTCTGGACTACACAAGTCTGATTGCTACTGGCCAATCAAATCATCACTTAAAGAGATTTTTTTTTAAGCTGAGTTGAGGAGGGAGGAGATTAACTAGTCTGGGAATTGTAAAAAAAAAAAAAAAAAGCTCTGGGTCTCCATAGATTAACACTGAGAGAACAGATGAGATAGCCAAAGAAAAAAACTTTGTGTGCGGTTAGCTTTGTCTGTGGCAGGTTTGTGAAGAACAGTGAGAAAACTGTGCTTGTTTTAAAGGCTAATTTAAGTTTACATCACAAATAAATCCCTCTTGCTTTGATGGGTGTAATGCACACATTTTAAAAAGACAACACAGTTTTATGATATGTTAAACTTAATGGAACCAAATTGTACAACGAACCACAAATTTTGTGGACTGTTCTATTGCTTTGTATAAACAATCGTGACAATAAAATAACAGTGGTTGCTCTCAGTAATGAACTCCCAGAGAATTATTACATAAGTCACAAAAAGTCTCTAAATAATGCAAATGGTAAACAGTCAAGTTAGTGAGTAGGTGGTAAGCATTTAACAGTTAAAGAACTAGATATCTCCTTTAGTGATTTGTGGACGCAGAAAATGGTGCTAACACAAGTAACAAGTTACTTTAAACATGTAAATACAATGGCAACTAATTATGGATCATGGCACTGCTACAAATCTGTTGAATGTGTCCAAAGTCATCTCTTTCCATGCTGTTTGCAAGCTGCTGTGCTGCTCACTAAGTGGTAAATACAGATTTCACTGCAATCAAGCAATCGAGTTATATTTCCTCTTAGAATGGATAACTTTTTATAAAGTTTAAGGACAGATAAAACCTGCTTCAGAACTGTATATGAAGAATTGCACAGCATGATGGCATGTTGTTTTTATAGTTTTATTAATTAAAATTTGTATTTTCTTTTTATATGTTAGGGGGCTTTAGATGCCCCTGTCATCTGTCTTTAGGAAAGCAGGGTATGGTTGCTTTCTTTCTTTTTTCTTTTTTTTTTTGCATAATCGTGATATCTTGCTGCAACTTAATATAGCGCAAAGTAAAGAAAATGTATCTTGATTTGCTGATAAAGTGATATTAATGCAGTTCCATAGACTGAATAGTGTACTTGCTTGCAAAGAAAGCACTTTGAGCACCAGTGTGCTTTTGCAAGGGCAGAATTTCTTTTAATAAAAAAATCACATTTATGCTAAAATTATGCAACAGGTGTCAGGATAAGAGAATAAATCAATGACTCCAGATCTGCTGCTGGAGAGATAAATCAAATATACACGAGAATAAAATAAAAGGAACAAAAAACGGAATGAAAACAATTCTGTTGAACAAAAGAGCCGTTAGAAGCTTCAGCTGCAACTGAAGTTCAGCAGTGCTGGAGCTATACCTTTTGTCTTTTTAAAGCCTCTCCTCACTTTAGCAAATGGATAATATTTTACATCCTCTAATTGGGAAAACCACCCCAGCAATGGCAGTGTGGTTAATACCACTTTATTCCCTTTAATATAGAACAACCCTTCTCGTATTGTGACAAATTTCTAGCTTCACAAATTTTTGTATTGAACAAGGATGTTCAACATATATCTGTACTGTAAATTTAACATTAAACAAGTGATTTAACTACAGTGCCAAACTAATACATGGGGCATCAGCATTGGACCCACATTGAAAGACATAATAAACAAAAGACATAATATTAACAAAACAAAACAAAGAAACAAGCGGTATTAAAAATCTCTAAATTTATATACAGCACAAAATAAGGCATGTTTTCATATCAACAATAAGGTGTTAATTATTGTCTGATTTCTGGCTGAGCAGGCCCCTGCAACTGCCAGTGCTGAGCTGAGCTGAAATTGAATATATAAATACAGCTCATTAGCCACAGCCTAAAACCTACAAATGACTGGAGAGGTACAGAAACACTGGTTTCCCCTGATGACAACAAGACAAGAGATTCTCAGCAGAGCTAAAGTCAGTATGCCAAACTATTCACACCTATGGCCAATGCTTTTTGGCTGTGGGAGGAAGGCGGACTTTCTAGAGACCACTCACACACAAAGAAATACATTGAAATTCTATTTGAATACAGGAGAATTATGCCTTACTCATGGACCGCACTATGAAGTCCTACAGACACAGTCGGGGAAGACAAAGAACAGGTGGCACTAATGAGACAGGAAGTAAAACTAAAGGCAAAAAAACGGAGACGACTGACTACCAAAATAAAAGAGGAAATAACAACAATCAATAACCACATGGAGAAATGCTGAGAGAACAGATAAACACTAACTTTAAACAATAAAAAAAAAAACTCCTAAATTTTAAAAACTAATAAAACACTGGGTCCAGAGCCCAGGATCATGATGAGAGACAAATATTTTTAGATGAAAGAATGACACTGATCTGATGAAAGGAAAAATTGGACAGTATAAATAGAGACTTACCACACCACACAATCCCTGCTGTTAAACTACTTTTTTTTTTTTCAGACTAGGCTTCTTACTTTTTCAAAAGAAAAAAAAAACTTTATCTTTGCTTTTCACACAGCTAATATATCCAAGGCGTGCTTACTGCACAAAATTTAAAAAATGAGATTTTACTTCGACATTTACAGTGCAAAATGAGCAAATAAAGCAACTACTAATTAGATTTTAACTTGTAATATTTCATCTCATAAGCAAAAATCTTGCTTAGCCATTCCTGTTTATCACTACATTAATCATTTTAAAAGTGAAAAACATCTAAAGTGTGTCTCCATCTTGTTTATACCATGTAGCTCTTTTTGAATGTCCCGAAACTGTTTAATAATCCAGCAATTATGCAACCTCATGAATCTTAAACTGTCAGTCTCCCAGTGCACTATGCAGAAAATTATTACTGCACAAAATTAGTAGTTAATGAGCCTGACAATTACTAAAATACAAAGATTTGAAAATTATGGCTGAAATTCCATTTTGCACCATGAACAGTAAAACTGCATCGACTCTAACTGTATACATATCAACTTTTTTATAAATATATGTTTATGTAAATATTCATCAGAATGTCCTTATGCTGCACTAATTGGTTCATAGTACAGATTCTGTTCCTGAGCATCACAGAGCATCTTAGAAAGTGGGGAATTGGATTTAAATCAAGGGACATGTCTGCCACTAGACTTTGATGAAACTTCTTAGCAAAGGAGGATGATTTTGTTTTTCCTAAGGGGTCCTCCTGTAAGTGCATACAGAGATACTGCTCAGTCAGCAGTTAAGTGGGGACTCATGTGACCATTCAGCTGCAAAATGCAAATTACTTAAAGGCCCAACATTTAATTCCAGCAATATGCTCTTGCTGGAACACTGTCAATTTTCTATGAGCTGTTTTAATACAGTATTAAATGATGTTTTAAAAACAGTTTCAAGGTCATATACAGTTGTGATTAGAGGTTTACCTGCACTCATCACAGACATGAATGTCATGATAATTTGGGGCATTTAATATCTTTGAACTCTTCTTTTTCCAGGGTGGAATGATTGTACAGCATACATCTTCAATGAGTTTAAAAAACAAGAATTGGGCCCACGAGGTTTAAATTATTTTGGATTTTCTCTAATCCATACAGGGTCAAAAGTATACATACAGGCTCAAATATATACATGCAAGTCCACTAATATTTGGATAAATATCCCTAAACAAGTTGCACCTTGAGCAGATGTTTTTGGTAGACATCAAGAAGCTTCTGGCAAATTCTGGCTTGGTATTTGACCACTCTGCTTGGCAGTATTGATAGAGTTCATTTAAATTGGTTGGTTTCCTGACACAGATGAGGCTTTAAAGCATATTTCAAAAATTTTCAATCGGGGTGAGGTTGGCGCTTTGAGAAGGCCAACCCTGAAGCTTGTTAGCCTGCTTTCCAAAATCAGTTTTTATGTGTTTTTGAAATCAACAAGACAGGGTGTACCCTGCCTCTCTGCCCTATGTCAGCTGGGATAGGCTCCAGCACCCCTGCGACCCTGAACAGGATTTAGCAGAAGAGAATGGATGGGGTATTGCACAGTTAAAGTAGGTGAGTGCGTGAGATCAGGGTGGTGATTGCTCTGTCGAAGAAACTGTTCTTGAGTCTGTTTGTTCTGGCTTTGATGCACCTGTAGCGCCTGCCAGAGGGCAGGTCAAACAGTTCAAAGCCAAAGCTGAAGCAGCGGGAGGTGTAGATGTCTGTCAAAGAGGGGAGAGGGCAGCCAACCATTCATTGTGCTGTCTTGACTACCCTTTGAAGCCTCACCCTGTCTGCCTCATTGCAGTCGCCGTACCATATTTTGATAAAGTACGTCAGCAGGCTCTCAATGGATGGGCGGTACAATGTCAGCAGAGACACCTGAGAACCCTCAGGAAGTAAAGTCACTGCTGAGCCTTCTTGATAACAGCTATGATGTTATCTGACCAAGAAAGATCAGCAGAGATGAGGACACCAAGAAACTTGAAGGTGAAGACCCTCTCCACACGCTCACTATTCATGTAGAGGTGTGACTGGATCAGTCCTGTGCTTCCTGAAGTCAATGATGATTTCTTTGGTTTTCATGGTGTTCAGTGACAGGTTGTTCTCTAAACACCAGGCTGTCAACTTCAGGACCTCCTCTCTGTAGGCTGCCTCATCTCCCCTTGAGATGAGTACAACCACTGTGGTGTTGTCAGCAAATTTGACGATAAGGTTGTTACTGTGGGCCGGACTGCAGTCAGACTGAAGATGGGTGGTCCTGAGGTGTCTCAAAGTTGATTAAAGTTGACCATGAGCAGATAATTGGGTCAGGTGACCCAAGAGTGGGGAAACAGATATGGAGCAGGTACCAGCATGCCAGTTCAATATTTTCTTTCTTTTTTGTCTTGCACTAGCAGCTGTGTTACAGTTTCAGTCTGACATGTTATATAATCAGTAATGATTCACTGAACTAATTCCAATATTGTTGCATTGCTGAAGTTTCATTTCTTCATGAAATGGCTTTGAATTTCATAAACAAAATCACTTTTCATCTATTTAAATAAGGCAACAAAACAGAACTGGAAGTTGTCCTTATTATGATCATCCGTTATTCAGTGGATCATCCAGTAGTCTTTTTTAGTGCTACTAGAAACGATTATTTCTTCTTCTACAGTAGTGATATGTTTACTTCAATGCATTGTATTAGTGTCCGGTATAAACTTTTGACCCTCGCTAAAGGTCTCTGGTACATGATCAAACTTCCAAAAGTATATATTTATCAGCCAAACTAATAAAGTTTATTTTTGTGTCACATGCTGAGCATAGTATAAGGAAGAAAAAAAAAAACAACAAAACAATGGCAGTAACGTGATGTGTGTACTTTGTTAGTTTGTCCAATTAATTTTTAGTCTCTGAAAATGGGGGACTGTATATAAATTTAATTAATTTCTTAAACACTTAATGCAATAATTCTGTCACGATATTAGGTCATGGACCTCATGTTATCTGTTTTGGTTTCTTCAAGTTCTGTTTTTTTGACTATTTGATTCTTGGTTATAGTTTATTTATATGTTTTGATTCCCACAATATGCCTGCTTCCTGTATCAAGTCTCCATGCCTACCTGTTTTACATTGCTAGTCCCTCATCTTATGTGTTTCATGTCAAGTTTTGCTTCTTGTCTTGTCTTGTTTAATTATTCCCAGCTATTTCTTCACCTGTTCCTGATTATCCTCTGTTTGTATTTAAGCCATGAGTTTTCCTCTAGTCATTGTCGTGTCTTTGAATATGGCTCCTCGCCCTCTATGATTATGTGTCTTGCCTGCTTCATGTTTGCCTGAGGTCCTTGGTTTTGGCTTATGTTCCTTCTGTATGTTCTCCTTCTTGTTCAAGTTGAAGCCAAGTCAAGTTCACGTACGCCTTCTGAGTCCTGCAATGGGGTCCACACTTTTCCTGCCACACAGCCCATTTCATGACAAATTCACTTGAGTTTTTAGCACCAAATCACAACAACAGTCAACTCAGTTACTTTATATTGTAAGTTAAAGACCATACAACAATAGAGAAAAAAAAATGTGGTGACGGTGAGAAGGAAAACCTCCCAGCAGAACAAGGTTCAGGTAGGGGCAGCCATCTGTCACGACCAGTTGGGGGTGAGAGGAGGGAGACAGGACAAAAGGCATGCTATGGAAGGGAGCGAGTGATGAATAATAACTAATAATTAAATGTAAAGTGGTGTATGAACACATAGAGAGTGAAAAGAGGTGAGTGAAGAAGAAACATTCAGTGCATCATAGGAAACCCCCAGTAGCCGAGGCCTATTACAGTGTAACTAAGGGAGGGTTCGGGGTCACCTGATCAAGCCCTAACTATAAGCTTTATCAAAAATGAAAGTTTTAAGCCTAATCTTAAAAGTGGAGAGGATGTCTGTCTTTTGAATCCAAACAGGGAACTCATTCCACAAATGAGGGGCCTGAAAGCTGAAGGCTCTGCCTCACAATCTACTTTTAAATACCCTAGGAACTACAAGTAATCTTACAGTCCAACAGTGAAGTGCTCTATTGGGGTGATATGGTACAATGAGGTCTTTAAGACAAGATGGGGCCTGATTATTCAAAACCTTGTACGTGAAGGAGATGAAGGGAGCCATTAAGCTGAAGAAGGAGTCCTATTGAGCATGGTTAGCTTGTGCAACTCTGGAGACGGCTAACAGGTACCTGCAGGCCAAGTGGAGCACAGTTTTGGCAGTAGCCAAGGCAAAGAGTTGGGTGTGGAAAGAGTTTGGTGAGGCCATAGAGCAGGACTTTCAGTTGGCCTTGAAGCAATTTTGTCCACACTGTATATAGTAGTGACATGACTTTGCTGACCTCAATAGTGGACATACTGATTGGGTGGTGAGAGGAATACTTCGAGGATTGAGGATCAGTCCAGGGCTGAGAGGAATGATTTGCCCATCACTGGAGTGAGGTCAAAGTAGTTAATCAACTCTATAGTGGTAGGGCTCCTGGGGTGAATGAGAGTCACCCTGAGTTTCTCAAGGCTCTAGATGCTGTGGGGCTTTCATAACTGACACATTTCTGCAACATTGTGTGGACATCAGGGACAGTGCCCCTGATTATCAAAATGTGGTGGTGGGTCCCCTCTTCAAAAAATTTGACCACAGAGTTGTCCCTTAGGATATCCTGTGGGGGGTGCTCAGGAGTACAGGGTATCAGGTTCATTGTGAGCTATCCGGTACAACACTGGACCGTTTCCAGAGTTTGGTCCACATTGCCAGTAATAAGTCAGACTTGTAGGTGTTGGACTCTGCCAGGGCTGCCTTTGTCACAGAATTTGTTCATAATTTGTTAGGACAGAACTCCTAGGGATAGTCAAGAGGCAGGGGTATCTGGTCAGGTGGCCTCAAGATCCCATTGCTGCCTTTTGCGGATGGTGTGTGTGTGGCAGTGGGGTGTGGTTTGGGGCATGGCTGCAGGGGAGAGGTGGGGGAGTGGGTTCTGAGAGGGGCGTCAGGGGGGAACAGGCAATGCGCATCTGCCCGGCATGGGATCAATTGTGTGTTTTGTCTTTTTTTACGCAGTAGCTGGCAGGAGGAGAGGGGGACCGAGCTGAACCGAGGTGGATGCCTGCCAAGAAACCGAAGTGGGTATAAAGTGTAAAATGAGAACAAATAAAGAATAAAAGGGTATTGTGACATACACCCCTGTGTTGCTGTGTGTTTTTTGGGACTGACCGAAGGCTGTAGTACTACAGTGTGATTTTGTTGGTTTCATCAAGCAATGACTTCCAGCTCACACTGGGGCAGTTTGTGACTGAATCTGAAGCAGCTGGTGTAAGATTTAGTGCCTCAAATCTCAGGCCATGGTCCTCAGTTGGAAAAGCATGGCATGCCCACTTTGTGTTGGAAATGAGTTACTGCCCCAAGTGGAGGAGTTTAAGTATCTCAGGGTCTTGCTCACGAGTGAAGTGAAAGTAATGCAGAGATTGACAGATGGATTTGTGCAGTGTCAGCAGTGCTACAGACTCTGTATCTGTTCATAAAGACGGTCTTATGTTGCCTGACTTGGAGCTGTTAGCCGTTAGCCTGTGGCCATATTATTTGCCTAGGGAGCATAACCACGTGATCACTGTGTTTCCCTCCAAAGGCAGACACTGCATGTGAGAGGATTCACTCTGTCATAGCAATGCTGCAGACACACCATCCTGAGGGAATTATGATCATTTCTGGGGACTTAAATCATGCTATTTTGGACTCTATTTTGGCTGCTTTCTCCCAGGTTGTGGATTCTCCAACAAGGAACAACAGGAAATTTGAGTTTTTGTATGCTAATATGAGGAATGCATACAGAGTCACACCCCTTCACCCATTAGGGAAGTCTGACCGCAGTCTTCCCTAGTACACCTCCCTGGTTCAAAGGCAGCAACATACTGCAACAACTTGCTACATCAGGAGGTGGTTCCCTGAAATGGAAGATGCCCTCAGAGAATCCTGTAACACCACAGACTGGGATGTGCTGTTGAGCCCACACTGTGAGGGCATAGAGGGGATGACACACTGTCTGACGGATTATCTCAATTTCTGTGCAGACAAGGTCTCACCTACCAAGACTGTACAGTGTTACCCTAATAACAAGGAAGTCAAAGCCGTTCTCAACAGGACAGAAGGCTGCCTTCAGGAGCAGGTGCAGGGAGGCGATGAAACCAGCACAGCAGGCGGTGCAACATTGTGTGAGGGAAGCAAAGGACAGGTACAGGAGAAAGGTGGAGCAGAAGCTGAAAAAGAACAGCATGAGGGAGGTCTGAGGAGTGTGAAAACCATCACAGGCCACAAAAAAAAAAAGACCAAGTTGGGGGAAGGGGGGTGAAGAGGGCAAATGAACTAAACAACTTTTTTAACCAGTTCAGCCAGCCTTTATCTCCCACACTCCTCCTCACTGCAGCTATCCCGCCCTCTTCCTTTAAAACTACTACTTGAAGAGCATTTCAGGACATTTACTCTAGCGCTCCAGATTTGATTAATGAGGACATAATATGATAAAGACAAGACCTTTTCATATCTTGTTATATCCTTCAGAGGCACAAATTTAGCCTTAATTAAATGTTTTCAACAGTAACATAGTAGTACTTCTTGAAAACACAATCTTGTTTCTTGGAAGGCCTTCAGAGAATGCTTCAAATAGGAAGAAGGACGAAGAGAATTGGGGACCACAAGCTGCAGAGAACATACTCGCATATTCTGCATTCTAAACAAGGTTTAGCTTTCTGTATACAAAACCAGATTTTAGAACTAGGGCTAACAGGACCTGTGAACTGTGGACAAAAGTGGAATTTAATGGGCTCATTTGCCTACTTTGGCTCTGCAGAAACAGTTGCAGGAAAATGCTATTGAGTGTGTCATTCTGTGGCATCCTATTCCAGATATGGTCGAATATTTTTTATGATATTTTTATTTCAATGGAGCTAAACTGATTTTTGAATATACAGAATATACACAATGTGTTTGTTGCGACATTGGGGGATTTTTGCTGAAAAGCAAAGCAATATTAATTTTGCTGATGAATGATTTAGTTACTGTGAGATTGAGAGAAAGGAGCTGCATTGTGCATAAAAGATTAAGAATTAATTGCATTCATATAACTTCACCCTGTGAATACATTTGAAACTGGTATGCTGACAGACTTCATGAAGGGAGGGAACAGACAGGGAGGCAGTGGACTGGGTTATTTTTGTTGCTGTTTTTGTTGTTTTTAATTCTCATATTCTTACTCCTGAGCTAGCTACTGCTGCTTTAGGGGAGCAGAGGGAAACGATGGGGTAAGGTCTGTTGTCTTATACTTTGTACACCAGAAAGTAAACAGTCAAGTAATTGGTTCCATTTGAAGTTGAACATGGGGGAATGTGGTAGCAAGTCTCTTTCTGGCTGTTAACACAACAGATGTCAGGTTGCATGTGGCTAAATATAGTCTGTGGGGCCTTGTTATTTCCTCAGATATTGATTCCTCCCCATGTGCCCTGTGACTGAAGAGCTTCTTTTTATTTTCACTTTGAGGGCCTCATCGCAAGTCTTGTATCATCTGGTGCAGCGGAATTGATTTAATTTCTTCTTTGATCACCATTAATGACTGCTGATGTTGTCAAAAAATTCAAGCTCTTATCTCAATATTTTTCTTAAATTTCACAGGCTTCACATGTGGAATATTTTAACTTCTGTCTCAACACATGCTTCAAAAAATCTGGGTCATCCTAATCCCAAAGTAATCACTGTTTATGGTTGTGCAGGCAGCAACAAGAATAAGCTGGCACCAGCTGCTTCCTTAGACACCTGTCAGATCTGTTTCAACCTCTGATCTGTATTCATTTGAAGGCCTTAATACTGGGTGAGACAGATCTCAAGGAGCTTGTGCCACATCCACTGTGTCTCATTACAATTAAGGATGCACATTTATCATTGTTATGAAACCACATTCCACGTTTCTTTGTTTCTTAACATTCCAACAGGTTTTGTTTATGTTTATGTTGTGCTAATAAGGAAAAAAATAATAAAAAAGGAGGCAACACTGCGGCAGGTGATTGGAGAGCTTGTTTTCCCTTTCTTCTTTTGGCCATTTTGAGGCCTCTGCATTCAGATAGAGCTACTTGTTTTCCTCTCCTTGTGTGGCATTGGATAACACCCTCTGAGGTGTCTACTTGACACAGAGGCACTGGAGGGAGTTATTTGCCTCTATGGAGAGCATAATTTATTCAACAGCAGAAGGCCTTAGAGGTTATTATGTTGTTTATACCACAACCACTTTCCAAAAATGAAATAAATAAATACTCATCTGTCTAGCAAAATAGATCATGTTCACCAACAATAGTGTCTTCATTGTGGGGAAAAAATTATATTTTGCCAGCATACAAAATGATCTGAGCTCTAAGGAGCTCCTCATGGGTTTTTGCAAAGAAAAAGTAATCATTTTGTTTCATTTAATATAAAGGTAAATATTAACAGAGCATCTGAAAAACAACCACAACAACAACAAAACCCATAAAAACCTGAAAAATATGAAGAACCAGAACCAAAAAGAAAGAAAGAAATGGATTTGTCTAAAAGTAAAATTATTGTAACATTCTTGTGTGTGTGTGTGTGTGTGTGTGTGTGTGTGTGTGCGCGCGCGCGTGTGTGTGCACATGTGTGTGTGCATGTGCGCGTGTGTGTGTGTGTGTAAATGAAGGGAGGGACGATTGTTTACCTTCTCTGACTTAACTTTGCTGAGACATTAACACTTCCCCAGCCTTGTCTTGAAAGTGAGATTAAATGTTTCCAGTGGAAATGCATAAAGGACCCTTCTAATGCAGGGTGCAGTAGAGGGTGACCATAGATACATAGCCACAGATGTCCAAGAAACTCTATGTCTTCCCCTGGAGACTACCACAGCCCACTGGTACATTTCACAAAGATGAACTATGACCTAGGTGGAAGTGTGCTATCAGAGTGAGGAAAGACTGTTGGACGGAGGGAAAATCCGACCCCTTCAGCTAATTGTGCTGCCTTTAACAGTGTCTGCTCACACAGTGGGTTCCCTCCTGTGTCCCTTTTTGACTGATGTGCTGAGAATTAGATTTTGTCACTTAAAGGCTCACTAGGGTGACACCCCACCGACTTTTTACAGGGAAAAAACAGAAGGTGCCCTGGTGGTATATGGAGAAACAAGAATGAGGTCACTTTTAGTTTCTGTCTGCTATGCGTGACTGCTACTTCAGCTGATGCTGAAAAACACTAAAGACTGTGGAATACATAAATAGTACAGCTTTGCCACAGAAAATCATAAAATACTGAATTGGGGAACACTTACAATAACAAATTGTGAGATGGTAATAATTTAAACTAGTCATTTTAATTTTTACAATGTTAAAAAAATATTGAAAATATGACTATCAGTCTTAAAGTTCAATTACCTATTAATTTACAATTTATTAATGAAGGTATTTATAAAGAAGTTCCTAATTTCTTGTAGGATGAGGTGTGTATAATAATAATACAAATAACGTTTAAACTAAGAACTGTCATGGACCCGAGTTCTTGGACCCAGGGGTTTGAGGTTTAAGGTTTTGAGCTCATTATATCTTTTTTTTTATTTATTTGGGTTTACAAGTCTTGGTTATCTTGAGTTTTTAAATACATTCTTTATGGCTTATTTTCTGGTCTTGTTATTTAAGTCTCTTGTCAAGTTAATGATGACCTTAGGTTAATAATTAGTTCCCCGTTCCTGTTTCCACTCTGTTCCGTCCATCAGTTTCATTTCTGTGTTGTCTTTCTGTCTCTCAGTGTGAAGTTAGTCTGTTCCCCTGTTTAGTCGTATCCCGATTCCTGTTTTATTTTGGTGACTGTTGTTCCTTGTGTATTGTGTTGTGCCCCCCTCATCTCATTATATTAATTATCTTCATCTGTATTCCCCACCTGTTTCCCCTCCACTCATTACCTCTTCTATATATTGTTTCAGTCTTTCTCTGTCTGGTGTTGTGTCATCTATGTTGCTGTGTGTTTCGCTTGCTCTGCTCTCCCTGTATGTTCTGGATGTTCGGATTCCTTGGCTTGGTGCCCTGTTATCTTTTGGATTTTGGATTTTGTGACATTCCTGAACCGAGAAGCATTAATGCCCATTCAGAGTTTACTCTTGTCTCAAGAGTCCCGCATTTAGATCCATAAAGCTTTGAACCTTTAAATAAAGAAATGCAATAATTGAGTTATTCCACACTGAAAAACAACTGAATGATATTTTACTTTAAGTCACTAAACTAAACATCGCAACAGAACAAACATGCAAACAAAAGCGATGAAGTGAAGAATGTTTTTCTACCCCACAACGGACCAAGGTTTGGACAGATGATGTCGTGCAGACGGACTTAAGATTAAAAAGTCACTTAAACTGGTTTTTTTTCCCAACCCTTGACCCAAAATAACTGCCAAAGTTGAACGCAGGATTATGTTGTAGTATTACCATAATTCCTGCCCATCCAATCCCATTTGCTAATGTCTTTGTTCACATGGATCACAGGCTCCTTTCCTTTAACCAAGTTTCCTAACCCATATCAAACACTAACAGTTGGGGCACTGATCAGAAAACGGCAATATGAGACAATTTGAAAGGCAATGATAGTTTTTATTTTTCAGATTGACTTAAAACTTCAAAAACATATACAAGGAAGTTCAGATTCCAAATTAAGCAGTTTACTGTACCACCAGATGGTCACACCACTCTGCAAAGCTCATATTTAATACATTAACATAATTAGAACAATAAATTCTTATGTTAAATAATGTACTAAAAGCCACTGCATACAACTGAATCCATAAACCATGGTCAGTAGTGGCCAGCATAATTAAACAGTCACATTCATTAAAAAACAAAACACATGTTAAAAAAATAAATAAACAACACTAATCAAAGTATACATCAAGCATATAACTGCCATGAGTAATAGACCTTGGCACATTGATAATTTTTATTTTTTATTCATTTGTTTATTTAAAGCACTCAAATTGTAAAACTGACTGCCCCCCCAAAAAAAGTGAGGTACTTAATGCACGACTTCCACATTTTTAGTGTGATTGAAGTTAAACACCTAAAGCTATTAATTTTTAATCACGCTCTATACTTCTTGTCTTCAACCTCATTAATTCTTTAACCACTGTCACTGTTCTGAATAATTCATACTCAGAATGAAATTTCTTCCAATATGACAAGAATATGACAATGTGTAAGACTGTATATCATCAAAGTCAATGTATTTGTGAATGAATGCTATCTGTATTTTTTTTTTTTTTTTTTGCTGCACATCATTATAGGTTTATGGAAATTCTAACACGGGCTTTACATGCATTAACACATGTCAGAATTTCCGACCACTGAGGACAAGACAATGATCCTTGATGTTGAATTACACAAGAAAATCCTCTTGTGTGCAGAGGGAAAGAGCAGGGTTATATCTCCTCTGTATGCTGCGCAGGCCTTAGGAGATCACAGCGCATGGTGCACATTAATATTCCTATTTCTGCTTCAGTGCTCAAACTTTCAGTACAGCTTACTGTAAGTGCTATAGCTATAATGTCATCAAAGTGCAGCACGTTGAGCAGCTAAAATCCTGAAATGGATGACAGTGCAGCAATAATTACATTATGTAGTACAATTTTCAATTTACAGAAATTAACCAAATCGTTTTATGTTTTTTGTTTTTTTGTTTTTTCTTTTACCAGAAAAATAAATTCAGAAAATAGTTAAGCATTTTGGGAAATCACTTATTTGTTTTTCCAAGGGTGAAGAGACCTCAAATGCAAGCATTAAGTAAGGAAGCTGAGGTGGTGTGTGGCAGTTAGCCAGTAGTAAATGATATGTTTAACATCGAAAAGGTTAAATTCACACACATCTTCCTGCTTCCATCAAGAAGCACTGACTGTGAGAGGAACAGTTCGCTGACACAATTAAGTACTCCTGCACCACAGCTGGCAAAACATATCTAAAATGCTCCAGTCTGCATTAAAGTACTGTATAAAAGCATAGTGAATTGATTAAATGTAGTCGTAATGACTCAAAGAAATGTGCGAGCATCCTGCCCAGTTTCCATTCTACACATTTCATGACTATTGGACTACAAAAGTATTCATTTGTTTGACAACGGCTTCCAATAATGCAACAATTAAAGTCTTTTAACTAAAAACAGCATGAAAGGTGAAGTAAATATGGGTCTAAAAGTAGTCTGAGTAATACTGTACTTCTATCTATGACAGCTTTTCAAGCACAGAATCTGGAAACTGCACCAAATCTCTCTGTGTTTTTGTTTGTTTGCTGTTGTGGGCTGTGAGTAGACTAGAGGACATGAGATACGTTATTTTCCTTCGTTAGTCACAGCCACCTACATGCACTGGCTATTTAAAAAAAAAAACAACAAAATAAAGCTTCTGTCTTAAATGTATACAGCAATCAATTCAGTAGCACCACATTTATTTGCATCACATTTTATTTAAGATGCAGGTCTGCAATTGTCAATGTTAATTAATTACTATTAATTTAGAAACAGGTTAAAGCTGTGGAGAACTACACATTTGTTTTTGTGTGTTGCAACCTGAAGCAATTTTTTTTTGGCATTGTCAGCTCACCGAGTCTCTCTTTTCCTTAATGTACGAAATAGGAAAGCAGGAAAGTTTAATTTGCAATATGCAATGAAACAATATGCATTATATATGATATGTCATAAAAGCAATAATTCTAAATAGAGCTAGTATAATAAAGGCAAGCAGCCACATGTGCTTAGAAAAGCATTCACTGTTCTGAGTCCACGTGGCTTTGTGGCTGAAAAACATGTGATTCCAGAGGGAATCTACAGTACAGCTTAAGAAACTTGGAGAAGTCGTTGATGCACTGAATAAACACGACATGTATAATCTACCTAATTCTACGGGGAGCAAGTAAAGCTGGGGGTGCATGTGAAAAGCAAATATTTATAAATAAAATTTAATGAAGTTGGTAACAAAATCGAGATTATTTTTGTGCCTCTGATTCAAAGCCATTTCCAACCAGGTGACATGTTCTCTCCACAGTTCAGCGACCATAAATCTAAAACAAAAATGGAAATATCAGCTTGGCTTCTCCAGGAAATTATAAGCTCCTGGCCATCAAGGAACCACACTCAGTATTCACTTTTCAGACCTTTCTCATATTCTTCTGACTGCCTCCAAGCTAATGAAAACTCAGAGGAAGCGAGGAGAAGCCCCCTGAGCGTAAACACGTTGCATAATAGGCACTTCTTCAAAATGCTAACAGCCCCAGAAAAGGTCTTACCATTTCAGGGGTTTAACACATACAAACAGAGGTGAAAATCTAAAAAAAAACCCTAAGAAAACCCAGCATTTTCTCTACATATTGTTAGAGTACACACAAGTCATATATCCTTTATATTCTTTTGATTCCAATGGGGCTTCTGTGGGATGTTGATATTTTTTAAAAATGGCTCTGAAGGTAGGCTGCACCAGCTTGTATAGAAAGTTTTGTTTTTATCATAACACTATTTTTTTCTTCTTAAATTTAGAATTTGGAGGACATGCTATCTTAATATCAACAATGTTTGTTAATCTTTCTGCAGCATATTCTGCTACTATTACTACTACTACTCGTACTATTATTTACTTTTAGCACAAAATACCCATAAAGCACTTACGACACAAAGTTTTTCAACTTTGATCTTTTTTATCATCACAAATTCACATATCTGACAAAACAGTGTCTCAGAGGATTAAAAGTTACAATTAGTGGTGAGCTGCATCCCATTAATTTAGCCATTTAAAATGACACGCAAGGCTGATGAAACAACTTCAGACTTTAGGTGCAACATCTTTGCAACGTATCATTTTCATTTACATTAGCACGCAAGGCAATTGATTCCATACTAAATCCATGGTTCCTTGCAGAAACTCCCCATTCCTCTGGTGTATGCTTCCTGTTCTCAGGAGAACCACGGGTGTCTCGGGGGAATTGCAACTCACTACTATCTTTGACTACCAGGCATGCACTGTGTGCCCTGGTTCTTTGTCAAATCCAAGCAGAGAGCCTCTTGGTTTAAGTAATGAGAGCTGTGATTGAATATTTAAGCACTTAATTAAATTCTCTTTTTACAGTGGGGGGTACGCAGCAACTTGGTGGCACTTATGTTTCAGTAATGTTGCGTATTTGGATGCTCGAGGTGAGGAAAACAATGAGCATGTCATTCAGGATCATGAGGAACTACAAATATAGGAACTGGGAAGATACAGAGTGATTGTTATGAGCAAAGTATGAAAAAAAACTGTTTGATTATAAAAGCAACAGTGTAAACACAGCATATATACTGTGTTGTAAATGGGCACTGACAATCGATACTGGTATACTAACAAAAGAGAAACAACTACTGCAAACACAAAGGTGGAACACTTCTTATATTGTGCACTTCAGTGGAATGCCAAAGACATGAAAGGCCTGTGACACACTCAGGAACCAGAGTGATGCTTCTAAGATTAATGATCAGAAGATAATCTTTAAAGCATTCCACTTGATGTCTAAGTGCACGAATCAGCTCCGCAGAGCATTCCAAAAGGAAAGGTGTGGTGTATCATGGTCCCCTTATGCATTCAGCGCCAACTTGTCATTTCCTTTTTTACTTCCTCTCTCTATCTCTCACTAGGACTGAAGCATGCATGACCATAGTACTCAAATTTCTGCCGGATACCTACCTGGTGCACATTCTACTTGTTTACCTTCTAATTAAACAACTAAAGTATTTAAAGACTGGCTCTTAACATCCAATTTCTTCCAGATAGCTTCATCAATAAAATATGCCTAGTTTAATTGCAAAACTTCACAGGTTTAACCTTCTTTAATAGTCTATTAATGAATTTCTATTCAATCAAAATCAATATATTCAGAACAGGGGTAGCATGTCTTGTACACCAACCCAAAACTCATGTGACTTGTGTGCAAGTCCAAAGCACTTGGACCGCCCCATCAGAAATGCGCCACTTCCCCAACCTTAATGTTTGTCTTCCATCATAAAAGCTACTTGATGTTTACATGTTGGCCTAAAGTATGTTACTAACCTTTGTTTAAACCTCATGTCTGCTCTTGTTGATTTTCTGTCCCCTTCACACGAATATGATTGCTACGGTGAGCACGCTCTCACTGCGTGAGCTCCTGGGATGGAGATTTCTGCTTATAAAGGCATGTTGAACAAAATACAGATACCGGCAAATCCAAACCTTGACTTAAGTGGAAATTTCAGGCATTATGGATATTTTCAAATACACTACACAGTATACACTCTATTGATAACATGAGTAACTGGTGCTGACAAATACTGACAGAAAAAGAAGGGAAGCTGTCTGAGTCTGTGATTTTACACCAATGTGAATGTACTGAGACTGAATAGAAGGCGAGACTTTCAATATTTTTGCCCATTTGTCTTTACATTGATAATTCAATAAGCTGTTTCTTGTCTTTACTTATATCAGTCCATTTTTAGCAGTTGCTACTCATACATAAAAGTAGTGTGAGAAAATCCCTAAAGGTTTAAATTCAACTATCCAGCTATTTCATTCAATAATAACTGAAAACTGAATATATTCACTTAACTACTGAAGATGGTATCACACTCTGCTAGTACTAAATTTAAAATGTAGCCTTTGGACCCCGTTTGGCTTTGCAAGAATGTTACACTATGTGTGTTGCTTTACATTAAGTGGAATTTTGATAGAATGTGAAGGATGAACTTTATGTGTCATATGTGGAGTAATCTGTAAATGCCCTCCAGCACAATAATTGTGGTACAGTTTGGAGTTTTACTTATCAAAGTGGTGTGTGTGTGTGTGTGTGTGTGTGTGTGTGTGTGCTATGTTAAAACCAATAGATTCAATAAAGGACCAGGAAGTGGAATAGCTGGATAATCATGTAAATGTATTAATGTTTTTATATTTCTATTGTATTATGTTGTGCTCTTTAGTCAGATGTGTATTCCTATTGCACTGCATTTGTATTGTATGTGTATTTTATGTATAGGTCTTCCACTGAATGGTATATTCCTTCTTTTAATTTTGAAAGATCACTCAACAATAATTGTAATTTTTAATTAAAATGTCTTGTTGAAATTTAGAATTGATATCAATATCATGCACAATCATGTTGCAAACACAGACTGCATATGAATTATGGATATAGCCTTTCAGTCTAAAAAAAATGAAGTCATTGCAGAAGTGCCAAGCAGGGAAGACTCCTGATTCCTCCAAATTTTATAGAAATTAGTCTTACCTCTGACTTGATTTATTACCCAAGTAAATACGCTTATACTCTTAACTGTTATATTCGTTTTTGTTTTTGAATCCAGCATGGTGTTCAGTTTTCATATCATGGTTCTAGTGCAGTACTCTACTAAAGTAGTTAATAAACCAGGGCATATTAATGACATTGTTTCCTTGTGACTGATATGTTTCTACCTAACTGTTAGTCAGCTTTACCCAATCATCATATATGGTTTTAAAAAACAAGATGGTGATAATGTGTTAAAAGGGGAGTCAGGCAGTTAACCATCTGGGGTAGAATCTGCAATTTTTGACTACTTTTGAGTTTACCTTTATATCTCACCTTAAAAACTATTTTACCTTGCCTTGTTCGGTATCATTCTTTTCTCAGCACAACCTCATATGTGTGACTGTACTATATTTTTTTCTTTTCATTTTGACATACTGGATTAACACATTGGACCTAAAATCATACAAAAAAAAGTAAAATTCGAGTAGAAAAAATTTTGACTTTTGTTTTACATCTTTAACAATCTTCATAACTTAAAATACAAATATAAATTGCAAATTTCAAAACCATTTGTGCAAATTTAGCAAACAACAAAGTTATGTACAGCTATTTGCATTAAAATGCGGGCAACGCCTCAGCCATTTCTTTTCTACAACTATTTAAAAAATCAGGTGTCACACTAAGATGCCACACAAATTAGGTCCAGTTTACACAATAACGATCTGCTGGAAATTGCATCATTTTTCCACTTTCATTTTCGAAAAGTAATGCGTTCAGACAGAAATGTTTTAAAACGCTGTTAACGCAGAACCACAAGAGATGTTGCAAATGCTGTAGTTCTCATGCCAGGCCACAAGTTGGTGATGTATTTATCTGAGTAGCAACCATTGTGCGCATGTGCCAGTACCTGCTGTTTTTAAAAAGTAGCATTTTCACTCTTCACACAGAAACTGAGACAGGAGCATTTTGAAAACAATCCACTCTGGAACCCGTTTTCTCCCTGCACCAAACACGCACAAAACGTGATGACAACATTCAGGAAAAAGCATGGCGTAAATTACTGATCATAAGTCTGGTTTTACTTGGACTATCAGCACAATTTAAAAACTGATATATAATTTGAAGTCTGCACTTTCAACACAATTTGAAATGGACACTCAGCAAGGCTGCGTTCTGCTGCTACATCATCTTAAATTGGTCATATGGATGCGCTGGCGGTCGACTCCAGAGAGTTAGTGAGGTCATCATTGTGGCTTCACCCATCCTTTATATACAGTGTGTTGTTAGCAGAGCATCTCTTTCTATGGAGCCTTAAGATTTTTTAAACACAAAGTTGGTGTCAAAAATATAACATTAAAATCTGATTTACTTTCTCATTTTACCAGAATGGTATATTTGTTTTTTTTAATACCACAGGAGTTCATTCATCTCAAATATTTATTCATGTGACATTTTCAACACCACATGCTGCAACCTTCCAAAAAATGGTAAAAGGTGTATTCCCCAAATGCTCATCAGAGAAAATCAAACACAATGAGACTTTCAATCCTCGGAGGCAGATTATAATGAGGAGAACCCTGAATGGATGAGTCTTTTTCTCCAAAGATCCCAGTGGGTTAGAACTATTCAAAAATAAAACAAAGTATCTCTCAAAGAGCTGCAGAGGAGACACAAACATTCCAAAGAATGACAGTATGATTGAACTGTGTGTAAGAATGATCCCAGTTTCCACTACCCAGAAGTCTGCTACAGTATATCTGCCTATGAATTAAACTGTGGCTCTGAAAGTCAATCTGTTGATCTAGTTGAGCTGTGCATTTCTGTCCCATTGTCTGTAGTAACCTTACTGCTTTACTAGCTACCAAAATAAAATGCAAACACATCTACACTTGTATCCCCACTGACTGAACCGAAATCATCCCATAGTCAATCATGCTGATCTACATCAAGCCTGTATGACTGAAAGTCTTAAGCTGCATTTTTTCCTTGTATTTATTGGTTCTTTGTATTTTTTTTAAGATAATCTATATTGCTTAGGGAACACTTCCCCTGTGATGATGTCCCAGTCCATTTACTGATGGACTTTGTTGTTTTTTTGAAACCAGAGGCATTGTCAAATTACAACCACCAAAGTGACATTTGCAAGTACATTTATATGTTGTTTAATGTGTTGCAACTGACCACCCCATTAGCTACCAAGTTTGCCGCCTGGCATTGGTCATCATGAAGCTTGCAAATCCAGATTGAATAAACATACATTTCTCTCTTTCACGAGAAAGTAGAGAACACACACACAGAATTCAGTGCTCTCAGAGACGAGAAACATGCATTTTCAATTATTTAGAATGGGGAAAAAAATCTTTTTCTATTTAGGGACTGTTTCTTAGGGTTTCTTTTAATTCAATTTGATCTGAACTCTACACGACTTTTTTATTTTTGTACTCTGCAAAATTTGCAGACTTTGCTTTTGCAATGTAGATGCAACCACTGTCTTTATAAATACATATGATAATGTTACTAAAATCCATGCTATGATACAGTAAAGGTGACAATTTAACCAGCATAAATGACACAGAACATGTAACATTAATGTGATACTGTATCATACTACTAGTGGCTGAGAATTGTTTGTTGTTCCCTCCCTGTCGTCCACAGAATGACGATGGCAAATATTGAGGGTAAGAACTTACCTTTTTGAGAATCCAAGCAGTTTTAATGCATTTCATGCAACAAATATGGAAATACGCATTTGAGGTGCAGCATCTGGCATTTAAAACTAGATGTTACCCTTATTACCATTATTCAAATCAAGCATGTCAGAGTGTTTGAAGCTTTTTGGAGGATCAACTGTGCCAGCCATTTGTATTTTCAGATTATCACCGATATATTTGTTCTCAGGATAAGTGAAGTATTTCCTATTAGAAGACTGACATGCACAATTCAAGACAGATGCTTGAGAGAATTTGAATTTATTGTAATGCAATATTCATATTTCTAAAGTGCTTATCTATTCTTGAGTTGAGTTTTCTATGAGTTGCATTTTAACTGTACATTCATACAGCACTTTATTCTATACACTTCAGATACTTTGTCTATCTCACAGTCATTTATAATCACCAGTTAACCTGACATGCATGTCTTTGGACTCTGAGAGGAAGCTGGGGTACCTCGTGGAAACCCATCCAGGCACAGAGAAAACATGCAAACTCCACACAGAGAGGCCCGCTTCACACCAGGAACCTTCTTGGGTGCTAATCATTCCACAACCAGCCCACCCCCACTGTACCTTATAATGTATCTATTCTTTCTAACAGATAACAATGTGGATAATATTGAATAATGCCTGAAGCATCTCCATGTGTGTCAGAATAAGCTTAAATTCATACACAGTGGTTAAAAACATTATTAGACCACCACCCAAGGCAAGATACACGGTACAGCGGCCCTAAATTAACTGGTACTGGTAATTATCAATTTTTTCTTTTTATGTTTCTGTAATGGTTAACCAACCGATATGTGCAAGGTCATTAATCAAAAATTATTGTTATCCATGTATTTTCAAATTTCAAAAAAAGTACATTATTCATTTTGATTAAGTTGCCAAATTACAGTTATTTGCTTACATTCCTGGAGAGAAAATTTATTTTTAGTGGTTAAATGTTATGCTTGATGAATTTCTGACTCCTCAAAGTATTCCAGTGTGTTGCTCAAATTTGGGAATCAAAAGGTGAATTCAGTTTGTTATGTACTTTTAATTTTAATCAATTTTTTAAATGGATTTCTAAAATATTTGTCTCTTCTTTTTTTATAAGAGGTGGTCAAATGAATTTGTTAAGCACAGTGATATCTGTGAAACTGGAAACCTGTCCCCCTGACAAGCTAGGATTTAGTCCTTGATCTAAAAGCCACAGTCTTTTTTTTTTTCTTTTTTTTTGGTTAAAATCAGGAAGGATGCTAGTGGTTGTGATGGTGTTAATGGTCATGGAGAAAATGGTGGGATTATTGCCAGCCAGGGGAAATAAGCCACTTATTATCCCCCACAGCTCTGCATGGCAGGTTATTAATCAGTTAACATACACCTCTCTCTCATCAGACAAGTATATAGCCGGGATCTGTTTCTATCAGCGTGATGGTTAGACCTTGATGGTGCTGATAGAAATGTGCTGGCATGGTGAGTATCAGATGTGACACGGGGAAGCCTGTGAACAGCGGCTCCAGTCTCCTACTCAGATTACAGGGGAACAAGAAATGACTGTCCAATTATGACGGCTCATTTACAGTGAGATTCTATCATGTAAAAGGAAGAGTGGCAGCATTTATTGCAGAGCCATGTTTTTTGGAGGTTCATCAGTCAGTGAATGCGTGCTTTTGCCTGCAGCATGATTATTATGAAACGTACATCATATTTTATTAGAATTCAGGTCATTTTAGCAACAACAAGCCACAGACTTTACATCTGAACTAATGGTTTAATTTTTTCTTATTCACGAAAGGAAACATGTAGAAACAACTTAACCGAATTATCAAAAACAATGGAACATTTAGAAATATTAAATGTTATTTAAAAACTAGGATTATATTTATACATTTACTCTTCATGCTATAATTATTTTCCTTTCTCTGGAAAACAACTGTCAATTCCACGATGGCTAATATTTCATTTTTACCTTTACTATTTTAAATGTATGTGCACTGTTAAGCAATTTAGAACTATTTGTATAAAATTTGAATATGAAGTCAAACATTATGTTCTTTCTGGAGTAAATTAAGGCATCAACTGTGACAACCAAAACAATTCAAGAATCAATTCAGTTTCAAATAAAATAAAATATATTTCTTTACACATGATTATCCATTATTATCTCCAGTTAGGAAGGAGGAGTGGATTCTTGGAAATCATTAAGTGGTGATGTCTTCTACTTAAATGATAAATATCTTTCAAGATGCTTTCTCTCATGAGGGAAAGCTAGGGTTTGCCCTGGAGCGTGCTGGAATAGATGCTTCACCACAGCTCCTCGTTCATTCCCTGTAGAGCTCAACTTGTGGGGAAAGGGATTAAGCGTTTCGAGCTGCACTCCAAAACAAATAACAAATTCCACTTAAGCAAACAGTAACAGACATCAGACCTAACAGATTTTCTTTGTGGTACAGCAGCGTAAAGCGCTGGTCAGTGACCGCAATGGCAACTTTCAAATGCGATGCCCCTCTGCTTTTGAATGCATTCGCATTCTGTCAGTGACATAATGAAGCAATTGCATTGACTGATTTTACTGGAGGTTTATCTGCGCACACATCATGAGAATATAAAAGATGTAAGATTTTAACTGAAGAGAAATGACATGCTGCAGACTGGACAGATGAGTGTTCTGTGAGGACAAAGGCACTAAGTTGTTTACTAGATGTGTGTCTTGCAGGTCATCCACACAGACAGGATTTTCTGCAGCATTTAGGAAGAGATTAGCTGATACTGCATCTTTCCTATATCATAGTCTGTTGATCATATCAAATCCAATTCACTCCCTGAAGGGGGGGCTAAGTTTAGTGTGTGTACTCTTTTCCAGATTTCAGAAAGCCTTTGTAAGCCTTTTAGTAAACAAGTAAATATATATATTGTTATTCCTATTCTTATTTGCTTCATTTTTATCTTGTAGTCAATTTGAGTTAACCCCAAACATGTTACAGTGGCCTTCGAAAAAAAATTTACAGCATCAGAATGGGTTTTTACATACATGTGTTACATTTATGACAAATCGCACACAAACACATACAAAGTCTGAATGTGAGAAGACAAATTTTATTAGAACTAAATCCCAGATAGCCATCCTCACGTGGACGGAGCCATCTGCGAGCGGCAAGATAAAAGACAGAGCTGAATGTGGGATCCAAAACTCTCCACAGAAGGATGAGCTCTTACGCCTGCTCTCAATAGCGGACGGCTTGACACTGATGAGCCTTTCTTATGACTGAAATTTGAGCCCAGCTCCATAATCCCCTCCATCCAAGGTTCAGACCATCGCCCGTTGGTTACAAAACTGCATAGTCATGCAGGGTTTGTACAGGTCAACACAGCACTGTTGTGCTGATGCCTTTTTGATAGCAGAGCCAAAGCATAATACATAACAATGCCAAGTCCTGACTAAAAAAGATGCAACAATGGTTCTCACTTTCCAGTTTTAAAATAAATCACTACATCTCTTTTGTGTTAATAACCGAATCATGACCCGTTGTGGTGAAACCTCCACTTCATTAAAAGAACATTGCAAGAACTTCACCAAGCTCGCTAAACTCTCATGACCTCATCTTTTAAATTCGGGACAGTAAAGGTGTGATTTGCATGACGAAAAAAACCTCCTCGAAGCTTTGACATGATTGAGATACCCCTTACATTAGAAATATTGATCACTATTAGATAAACAAGTCAGAGTAGCAGAGCCAGTGAAAGGGAGACGAGAACTAATCGAATCTGTTTGGTTCCTAAATGTGTTTTTAACATTTTAAAATGCAGACACTTCTTTTCACAAGGTGACTGAAAACAAAAAAAAAACATGTTAGGTAAATTAATTAGGCAAATTGGGATGATAGGTAAATTACTGAGCTGTCACTTACTGGTAATGATTTTTCCCAGATACTTATATGTTGCACTTTAGAAAATAACTATACAGTTACAAACTCGCAGCCAGTAAGTACCTTTCTCAGGACACAATGCAGAGTGCAAGCAAGATCTGTGAAATTCTATTATGACTCTTACCACCATCTTCTGCAGAGCCATTCACTTTTCTGTGGGCCAAGGTGACAACCATTATAGATGGGGGAGCCAATTACTTCTTCTACACTATGCAATATTTATGAAACACTTAGCCAACGGTCTGGAGGTTAATATTTCATTCACAGATAAGACTGAAACTTACACCGAGCACAGAACTTCAAAGAGAATTGCTTGAAGTACCTCATACTGTGACTACCGTATCCTGGGTTGTTTCAGTGCATCCCCACCCCAGCCCAATCCCGTGTTAATGGGATTGATTAATGAAGACCCTTTTCAGTATGTTTTCAGTGGAGTGTTTTGCATACTGTATGTGTGGTTTAAAGACTCAAGATAGTGATGGGACATTGATCAAGTCCCACTAATTTCTGTGGCCCTAGGCAAGAAGGAGCAGCACAGATTAGTTGCTCAATAAACAGTCTGCCAGTGCCTGGGTCATTTTCAACTGCAATTAGACTTTGTTAGTGGAGGGCTGAAAAATTGCTTTTGTACAACAGATAGACATCACGCTTCTTCACTGTACAGTAATAATAATATTTTCCCTTTTCTTTTTACTTGGTGTGTTTAATAATGATTCTTTTCAGAAATTACGAGGTATTTAAATATTTGCAGTCCACTGTAATGTTATAAGAACACTGGTTATCCATGATGTTTGAATATGGAGTCATTGTGGCATGATACCAGTCAACCTGCATTAAATATTTACAAGCATTATTCTGTAAGTATTTATTTAAAAAATCCCTTTTCCTGTACCACTCAACCCTCGGCCTATCCTTCCACCTACTGCTTATGTAAGCTGCTTACTGATAGAAATCACAGAGTACGGATCACCATATAATTTCCTGCTTTCTTTTTATTCATTTGCCATTCCAGTAGCAAAAGATTAGGGGTGGAAATCAATAAGTCTCTCAGACCCACACTCTTTTACAACATATTAACAACAACATATTAACTTCTACTTGTATGTGCAATCATTCATGAAACATAAATCTCTCTGACATGGCAGCTATTTGAAGGATTACGGTGAAAATTTGTGTAGACTTTCATGTTGCCTTTTTCACCAATGTCTCGGTTTATGCCTATTAGACCCCATTCCTACAAGAATGCTCAAAGAAATTTTTACCAATAATTAATGTTTGGACCTTAAATATGATCGATCTATCTCTGTTAATGGGGTCTGTACCACAGGCTTTTAAGGTGGTAGTATTAAACCATTACTTAAAAAGCTATCACTTGATCGTGTCACGGTCGCTGTGTGTTGAACGCACACCCAAAGGAGTCTTGTGAGTTTGCGATTCTTTTTTTTCTAGTTCTTTTTCTTGACTTTGAGTATAATATTTTCTAGTGCTTCTAAGTTTATCTTGGTTCCTTGTTTTATGATGTTAGTTCCTTTTCATGTCCAGCCTGTCCTAGTCTTATCTCTGTATTCTATCCTTAGTGTCTCCTGTGTGAAGTCAGTCTCGTCTCCCTCAGTTCAGATGTTTGAGTCTGTGTTTCAGTGTTTGTTTCTTCCCATCTTATCTCGATGGCCTCTTGTCTGGTTTCCTTTGGGTTTAGTTTTACTTCTCTTGTCTGTCTGAGGTTTGTTCCAGCTGTGCCCCCACCTGTGTCCCCTCAAATCCTTACCTCTTGTGTATATATATTGCCTTAGTCTTTCCTTGTCTTTTGCACACCCTCCCCTCATCGTTATGTGTTTATCTGTTGTGCGTTTGCCTGGCATTTCTTGGTTTTTGGATGATGCACTCCTGTTCAGCTTTTCTGAATGTTTTTATATTTTGAAGATAAACTCAACATTAAAACTATTTTAAGTTTATGCCTGCCTTCCAAGTCCTGCATTTGGACTCTACGTGTTTATACACCACTCTGCACTTAATCATTAGTTATTATTAATCTCAGGGTCTCTTCCACAGCATGTCTTTTGTCATTACTTTATACACCCTTTTTTCTTGCTTGTGATGTTTTTGGCCAATGGGGTGCTGCATTGTTTACACATGGGCTCAAATTTCTTGTTATTATTAGTAGTAATAACAGTAGTTTTAACTACTATAATAAAAGCATTTCCCAAATACAGGACTAAGTATTTCTTATCTTGTCGCATGTTAACATCAGCATTTTGATTTTACAATATACAAGGAGTATGGGCGCTGCAGACACCAGGGCCGGAAAGTCATTCTTTATAAACTACTTTGTCATCTGCTTAGAGAAGTCATGGTCAGGTGGTGCCCTTGTACCATAGTGCTACAGTCAATCTTGAGGCTTATTTTTTTTTCACAGAACCTTCCATACATCCTCTGTTAATGAAAATTGCCTCATTTAAACCATGGCTAAGCCTCATATACTCAAAGAAGTTGTAAACATAACTCAGTGATTTGTTTCTTTAAAAGTCCGTGCTTGATTACCAAGTTCCAAACAAAAATTTACAATTTACAGAATACAAGCAATTCTTCTATTATTCAGTATTTCTTGAACACTTCCTTTTCCATAAATTTCCTCTAGATTATCTATTCTGCTCCATCTTATAAATTTCACCCCATTAAAAGAAAAACAACTCTGTTCTGAAATTTCAAGCAGCCCACACTAGTTATCTGTCATGTAACACTGTGTGGCAGGCACAATGAGGACCCCAATGCAGGACACTAACTTGGGTGTAAACTCAAAAAAAAAACCCTCAGCTTTATTGCACCAAACAGAACAAAAAAAACAAAAGGAGTGGTAGGAGTCAGAAAAACACTGCCTGTTCTGACTACCTGCGGCTTGGCTGGGGGAGCTCAGCAGCGTTGCCGGGACCGTTCCTCAAAGCGGGTCCCCCCAGAGACAGGTGAGTGCCGCTGTACAGCTCGGTGTCCGCGAGGTCCATGCCGGTCGTGTCCTTCTGTCATGTAACGCTGTGTGGCAGGCAGAATGGGGACCCCAATGCAGGACACTAACTCAGGTGTAAACTCAAAAAAACTCAGCTTTCTTGCTGGAAACCACAAGGACCACAAGAAACACACATCGACTGACTACAATGACTACGAGGACACGAAAACAAGCAGGGGAAGACACAGGACCTAAATACACAAGGGTTGATGAGGGAAGCAGACACAGCAGGGAAACACAGGTGACCATCATCACACTAACGACACAGGACCATGACATTATCTGCTTTAGGTTTGAATTACTTTACTCCCATATTGGTTACAAGGTGATGCCAAAAAGAGACGATGCTTCACATAAACAATCAGTATGTTCAGCATTAAAACAGCACTTGGCTAATTTGAGCTTCACCACTTTAAAATTATAATGACATAATCTTAATCTGTCAACCAACCAATTACCCAGCCAGCTAGCCAACCAATTAATCTACCAACCAACCAATTCGTCATTATGATAACACCTCTTTATTTCTTATTTTCCTATTTATTTTTATGTGTCTAATGTCCCTTAAGGTTTGCAATTATATTTGTTTTAAATACAGACTGAAACATGAAGCTCATCTGTGCTTATCAGTGTATACCATCCGTGACTAGCATGTGTGTGGAGGTAATACCACTGCAGTGGTTTAACCATTGCTGCTATGTCAAAGAGTGCTGCCTGCTGCACTCTGACAGTTAACAGGAGGCTTTATTTGATTGTATGAATATTTCCTATAATTACAGCTCAGGCTGGTTGGTGGATAAAAATATCATACAGCAGAAAACATTTTGATCCGCCTTTTCCAAAAGGGAATTACATGGTGGTGTAGTGCTGTAATTTGGGTGAAGAGAAGTTCTCAGTCAGACAGGATGAGTCACCACAGGATGGGGGTAGGAGATAGCAATGATTAAAACACACAGACACAAAGTCATCTGCACTGATGGAAGCCACAGTATTTGCTTGCCAAAAGTATTCACTCACCCAAACAATCATTAATTTCAGGTGTTCCAATCACTTCCATGGCCACAGGTGTATAAAACCAAGCATCTAGGCATGCAGACTGCTTCCAAAAATATTTGTGGAGGAATGAGTCACTCTCAGGAGCTCAGTAAATTCCGGTATGGTACCGTGATAGTATGCCACCTGTGCAACAAGTACGGTTTTGAAAATTTCTTGTTAATAAACATTCCACAGTCAACTGTTAGTGGCATTAAAACAAAGAGAAATTCAGCCACAAAGTGGTAGGCCAAATAAAATCACAGATTGGTGTGAGGTCACCAACTTTCTGCAGAGTCAGTTACTACAGAACTCCAAACCTCATGTGGCCATCAAATTAGCTCAATAACACTGCGTAGAGAGCTTCATGGAATGGGTTTCCATCGCCAAGCAGCTGCATCCAAGTGCATTGCAAAGCATCGGATGCAGTGGTGTAAAGCACGCCGCCACTGGACTCTAGAGCAGTGGAGACATTTTGGACAATTTCATGCTCCAAGTTTTGTGGGAGCAATTTGGGGATGGCCCCTTCCTGTTCCAACATGACTGAGCACCAGTGCACAAAGCAAGGACCATAAAGACATGGATGAGCCAGTTTGGTGTGGAAGAACTTAACTGGCCTGCACAGAGTCCTGACCTCGACCTGTTAGAGCACCTTTTGGATGAATTAGAGCAGAGACTGTGAGCCAGGCCTTCTCGTCCAACATCTGTGTCTGACTTCACAAATGTGCTTCTGGAAGAATGGTCAACAATTCCCATAAACACTCCTTAACCTTGTGGAAAGCCTTCCCAGAGAGTTGAAGCTGTTATAGCTGATCCGACATCATGTTAAACCCTATGGATTAAGAATGTGATGTTACTCAAGTTCATATGCATGTGAAGGCAGACAAGCAAATACTTTTATAGTATATTTCCCTCTGTCAAGTCACACCCTGCAGTAAAGTGACACACAATACTGAGAATGCACTCACAGAAGATCAAATTCATAGAAACTCTGCATTTCACCTCAAATTGTTCGTTCAAACTCAGGTCATCATTATTAATTACTTACAGTGCAAACTTTATGCTCGTTTAGCTTAGACCTGTAATGAGACAATAAGCCAGTAAATGAATATAACATTTCTTATTTGCAAAAGACAGATATACAAATAGGTTTATATATATATATATATATATATATATATATATATATATATATATATATATATATATATATATATATATATATATATATATATATAATGTGTGTGTGTGTGTGTGTATATACACTGCTCAAAAAAATAAAGGGAACACTCAAATAACACATCCTAGATCTGAATGAATTAAATATTCTCATTGAATACTTTGTTC